>JAVQJF010108390.1:0-13912 GCA_036023855.1 Gadopsis marmoratus | reverse complement strand
CCTTTGCAGTCAGCGACTGCATGAAGTCTGGAACCCATGGATATAAACAAATGCTGAGTTTCCTCCGTTGAGATGCTTCGCCAGGTTTTTACTGCAGCCGCCGTCAGCTGCTGCTTGTTTGTGGGTCTTTCTGCCCTCAGTTATGTCTTCAGTCTGTGAAAAACATGCTCAAATGGGTTGAGGTCAGGTGACCGACTCAGCCATTGGAGAATATTCCATTTCTTTGCCTTGAGAAGCTCTTGGGTTGTTTCCGCGGTATGTTTTGAGTCATTGTCTATCTGTACGGTGAAGCACCATCCTGTTAGTTGTATGGGGGACTTTGTATAAAAATGGCTGTAATTCCTAAAGGGTTAATATTATATTTTTGTCAAGCTCCTTGAATTAAAGCTCAAAGTCTCTCAAAGTCAATCACATCTTGATCGCTTCGTTTCAAATCCATTGTGATGGTGCACAGAGGCCAAAGTACAAAACTGGTGTCACTGTCCAAATACTTATGGACCTGACTGTACATACAGTGAAAAAAAAGAACCCCAAGCTTGACAAGGTAAAAATAATCTATTAAACTACTATGTCCAACAACAGTAATAACATTTGTAGACAGTAAGACATTAAACATTATCTGTCACCCAACAAAAACCCATTTCATGTCTTTCCAGGACATTTCAAAGGCCCTGCGTTTGCACACACACGTTGTCAGTAATTCTGAGTTTGAGGTTTAGTGGATTAACAACAAGGTTGGGTGATCAAATATATATATTTTTTTTTATTCTTTTCATGTGTTAACATTGTCCTTTTTCTTCTAATTTCCTTTCATGCTGCTTTTGAGTTGTTCTTGTCTTTTATCTTCTAACGTTAAGTGTATCTTTATGTTTGACCGGTGCTTCTACATAAACTTATATAAATTTAAGCTCCCAGGGCACCAGACCTTTTTTTACTTAAAGTTAATTAAGCTTCCTGAAATGTTCCCAGTGTTTTGGTAATAGCCACTAAAGCACGATAGAGACTACAATGTAAGAACCTGAGAAGGTGCCCCAGAGGAGCTCAGCAGGGGCCCACAGCTCCTTTTTGCCCTGTGGCGTGTCATTAATGATGATGTCAGATTTCTGTGGATTCATTACCAAACTGTAAGTTGCTGTTTTTTTGCAGTGAATGGAGGCGTCACCATGTGGGAAACAGCCGTTTCTGCCTGACTGATGTGAAGCAGAACAGAATTTAGGTCAGCTGACATTTTCATTTTGAGATTGAGGTTGAGAGTAACGAGTGGCCCATCAAAGCTGGATTGATCCGTTCCCACAGCACGGCGCCGACAGTGATTCCATTAATTAAATTAGCAACTCGCCAATCAAAGCCTGGCCGCCCCCCCGGCCTGCGTGGCCCTGACCCCTCACTGGGCTTCGAAGCTGCTTTCGTGTGGGATCGAATCAGAACGCACGTTTTATTATTGTGGATGACCCGGTTAGCGAGGTCTGCACTCACAAGGTTGTTACTGAGCAAGCTGCGTAAACTCGGCTGTATTGACACGACTGTAAAATGTCTTCCCATTAACATCGGTGCATAAATGTCTCCTAGAATGAACGAACTCCCTGCCTGAGCATCTGAGGCTTACGTTTCTCTAAAAAAGAGGCCTTTTTACTGACGTTTTACATGGCTTTATTTCTGTTTGTCTCTGTATTGGTATTGTTTTTATAGAATTCGTCTTTTTGTCGCACAATTGAATTTTTGTGTTCTGTTTGAATTTATTTGCCTGTTTTTCTTTTTGAAGAATCTTTCAGTTATTATAAAAGTCAACGCTTCTCTAACCGTAACCAGGGGCTTTGAGGTGACTCGAGTGGATTTTGTAGGAAACAAATGAAACATGGTGTCGGTGAATGTTTTGCAGATGCAGTCAGTGTGGACATTTTAAAAAGTGTGGATACTTTGATTAAAAACGTTTCTTTATGGATTAAAAGCTGAATTATTAGCTCTTGCTAATTAGGAGGCGGGGCTGATCAAAAACCCTAATGGTGGTGTTGAAAAAGTGAAGTATGAAGTTTGAAGCCCAAAACATCTGCTGTTATTAGTTAAACACACTGAGAATGTGTGGGTTTACTGCTTTGCAGTTTTACATCATTGTAACTCTGTTATCTTTGGTGTTGTTTGTTCCACTAATTTGAACAGTTTTTAATGAAATGCCAAATCACTCAGATATTCATCTAATCCTGCCGAAGGGACAGACTTCACACTTCAGTGACTACAAAGCGAATGTCTCTGCAGTCGAACAGCAGGACGTGTTTAGCTGTTCCCCGTGTGTCAGACTGGATTAGTTTCTGTCTGATCCTCTGAGGAACGAACCGTCAGTCCAAAACGTAGTGCGCGTGCAGAAAGCAGCCGTGCGTGCAGGTGACACAATCACTTCACACGCACTTTGCCTCAACTGACCTAATTATGAATCAGAATTCTCCTCTTCTTGTGTTCTCCGGTTTCTGGCACTTTCTCATTGAACCAACAGGGTGTGATTTCTGGGTCTACACACGACATAGTACAGGGTGTGTGTGTGTGTGTGTGTGTGTGTGACCGGCTCATTTTCAGGACATTCTGCCGAAGGAAGCAGGTCTAAATGAGTCTGACCTGAGTGAGCGTGGAAACTTAACCTTCCAGATGACTTTCTCATTATTGTATTATTATTTGAATAACTAACAGCCGAATGCTGACATCACAGCTGACTGAGTGCTAGCAGTGTCACACCTTCTGTGTCTGTGTGACTGGTTGTGTTTCCTGTTTTCTGTTGTGTGATTTATTGCCTTAGTTCTCCTGTGTTTGAGTCTGTGTCCTGTCTCAGGCTCCCTTGTGTTTCCCTGATTGTTAAAGTGTTTTCACCTGTTCACCTGTGGTCCCCTGTGGTCCATCCCCTCGTCAGTGTCCTGTGTATTTAAGTGTGTTCAGTTCCTTGGTTCTCTGTGGCGTCATTGTTTATGCCGTGTGGATGGTCTCTGTTTGGGTGCTTTCATTTGTTCAGCTCCCCGGTTGCCTTACCTTTTGTAAGTGCCTTTTGTTGTTATCTACGTTACAGCCTGCTCATTCCCACAGTACGCGTCCGGGTCCCTCTTTCCCTCCTCCACACCCTGCCGTTCCTGACGAGCAGGCAGGGACCAGTCAGAGGTGGACTTAAAAAAACACCATCGACTTGTTTAGTCTCACAAAAATCAACCGACCAATTCAACAAAAACTGCTCTTTGGAAAATGGTCTCAAGCCGTGACGCTCACAAGAGACTCAGTTAGTGGACTCATTGAAGATCCCCTCCAGACATGTTTGAATATGTATATAAACTGCACTACTTAATAATTATTTGTATCTGATTTTCTTTTCACAAAACAAAGTTTAATTTTATTGTTAACATCTTCAAAATGACACCTGAACTTTTTAATTAAAAATCCAAAGTCTATGAGTACAGGTTGATCTGCTGGACAACAGGTGTTTCCTGCTTCACTGTAAAGCTTATCCTCCGCATCACATCTGCGATGTCACAAATCGTGCTCGTAGGCCCGCCGCTGAAATCGGGATGAATGTGAAGACATCCTTCTGGCGTCAGGCTGCACGGTGAAGCTGTAGGAACAAGAAGACAAACATATTTATGAGTGCTGGGGAACTTTAAGAAATGACATGAGTGCCAGACGTTTCTCTCTTATATATTGATGTTATCTCTTCCAACCTTCCTGCGTCCGCGACAGCACGTCAGGCAGGTACACGTCTTTACTGGTAGATCTGGATACATTTCTACACCACTGCACTTGCTTTGCTCCCTTTTGTTTGCCCGTTTGATCACAGCTGTCCCAAGACATGATAGGCTATCCACACAGTGATGTCACTTAGGCTTTGTTCAGTCTGCAGGCAAATCAGATCAGACTGTCCACACTGTTGCATTATAAATGATCAGATCAGATTTGTGTGTCCAGACGATGTAGCGATGTAGGCGTCGGTAACTACATACAGATCCGATTTGCAAAAATCACATTGCATGTGTTTTTTTGTCCAGACTTCCTAAAATCAGTCAGGATACAACCTGGCTATGCAAGAAAACGGATTTGAGCCGACAGTCTGAACACGCCCCCTGTGGCCACCAGGTTTCATTCCTACACAGCGAACCCTTCACCAAAGCAGCGTTACAGTTCCACAAACATCCTGATTCCTTAGGTAGGAAATATAGACTGTGAGAGAATACATGTACCATTATGTTTACCAAGAACCTATTATTATATATTATTATAACATTTTATTTGAATTCTGTTAATGTCTTTTCATTTATTGAGGTGTAACAGTTAAGGGAGACTTTCTTAAGCTGCTTTAAATGGCCTATTCTGGATTGTTTTTACGTAATTCTACCAAAAATTTACTTTTGCCACCAGATTTACGGGCTTGGTGGCCCGTGCGGCCAGTGCTTTTAAATATTAGCGTCCATCCTTGGCAGTGGTGAATCCATTTGAGCTGCTAGTATCAAGTTCCGTGGCTGTGGATGGATCAAACGTACCCACAGAGATTAAAGGATCATTCCAGTTGATTCCAATCCTGGTCTCATTTTTGTAGTTTTGAAAAAGGTTTCTATCAGCCCCCTTTACTCACAGTTTATGCAGTCATATATTCTGTTCAATGTTTCATAAACCAAACTAACTAACCTTTTATACCCACAACATGTCGACATTAGCTGCTATCAGTGTGACGCTTTCATCAGGTGGTCAGAAAATAAAAGGGTCCTGTCCTCTTTCTCCTTTGTGTGTTTTTGTGCGATTGTGTATTAAGTTGCACCGCAGAACGCACTGTTTTGTCACACCTGCTTTGCTGAGTATGCGGAATGGAGGTCATGTGGGGAACTATTTGACTTTGATGACCTTGCCTCAGGTCTAACCTCCAGACTGTTTATTTAATCTAGCTGGGTTAAAGGCCTTTTCTTCTCACCTTGAAAAAGCAAAACACACCCACACTCCCCTCCTCCTCCTCCCCCTCGCCGCCCTCCTCTGAGATAAAGCCTACTTCAGCATCACCCTGAGGGGACGCCTCATCTATTCCTGACTGCCCTCTCTCTTTTTCTTTTCAATCATGCACCCATTCTGCTTGAGTTAATCCTTCACGAGTTCATGTCCGGTCAGAGGAAATTGAAGGTGCATTCAGGAGGGCAGCCGCTGAAGTGTCATTGATTAGATTCAGTCATTTTGCTGTTTATGTTATAGTCACCCTGTTTTGTCAAGTGGGAGGTGGAGAGAAAGTGATCAGTCAACAGCGCGAATGGCCTCGATCAAGTGAAGCTCATAATTAGTTTGCTATATTTGGAGGTGCTCTGCTATTTCTGCCACCACCTCCAGCAAATTGGAACACAAACACACATTCACACATTGAGGCTAGATAGTGATTTATTTCCACGGTGTCTTGTGGGATTCACCATAAAAAGGCTGTTTCATAATCATTGGCTGCATTTATATAGTGCTTTTATCCAAAGTGCTTTACAATTTTGCCCTCCATTCACACACACAAACACACACACCGATGGCAGCGAGCCTCTCTCCTAGTGCATGCTGGGATAGGCTGCAACCCCCTTGGCCTTGCACAGGTTAAGCAGAGGAAATGCATAGATGTTGGCAAAGCTGGCTGACCTACAATGATTATACACAGAGGAATTTCATTGTGAACACTGTAATCTGATGTACGACCTTCACGTGTGTGTGCAGCGCGGCTGGAGGGGAGATCTTCAACCAGTGTGTGTCCGACCGAGAGGATGAGGCCTTTAGTGAGGAGGACGTGAAGAGGCTCATGAGGCAGATCCTGGAGGGAGTCTCCTTCCTCCACCAGAACAACGTAGTCCATCTTGACCTGAAGGTCAGTGAACCCACACAAACATGATTCTCCATTAGCTCCTTTATTTTGCATTTCTTGTGTAGTTCATTCATTTTCAGTCTCGCGTCTTCATAACTAGTTGCCCCTTCAAAACGTTCCTGTTGGGATCGGGCCGATTGCTTGGCTGCTTGCAGCTTTCTCAAGAACTCCACACTGCTTCCTTGGTCCTGACGCTGATGCTTGAAATATTTGAGTTTAGTCAAACAAAAGGGCAAACTTACTTTTCCGCAATGTAACTTCTCCGCTCTCTCTGTCTTCATCGGTTCTTGAACGTACGGCGAGCGACAGAGAGCGAGCTGTACCCAGCACACCAGTAGTCTGGGCGTGAAATCCTGTGGGAAACAATCAATACGCCTGTTGTCAATGTCAGGTCCACGTGTCTGATGTCATTACTGACTATACTGTACATCATAACATACACACTGACATAAGATGCAGCAGTTTAAATTCTAAATCCATTCCACATTGTAGCTGATGATCAAGCTCAGTATGGGTCTGTTAAGGAGTCATAAAAAGCCAGAATGTGTCAGTGGCTTAAGTCCAGTGCACTACGAAATAAAATGACCACACTGAGAGACCTATAACCCTATAAGAGTGTAGCGCAAATTAAATGTATGAAATGTCTGCACTGTACCTGTAGGAGAGAAGGTAAGATGGTGCAGAGTAGACAGATGTAGGCATGTGTTTCCTGTCTTTCATGTGTGCTTTGATGTCTTGGCAGCCTCAGAACATCCTGCTGACCAGCAGCTCTCCTCTGGGTGACATTAAGATCGTGGACTTTGGCCTGTCCAGGATGGTCAGCAGCCACCAGGAGCTCAGGGAGATTATGGGAACTCCGGAGTACGTTGGTGAGTTGCTGCTCGACCTCACTTCTACCACCTCACACTGGTGTTTGCACTGACTTCCTTCTGAATGATAACTAGTATGTTTGTGTTTATGTTTTCAGCTCCAGAAATTCTAAATTATGAGCCCATAAGCACAGCAACAGATATGTGGTAAGAAAACGCTTCTGTTTGCAAGTGATTAGATGAATGAATAGTGGTGAACACAAAGTATAGGTGAATTCTGCAATTCATCCTGTGGGGAACATGAATGTCTGAACACACTTTCATGGTAATTCATGCAATAGTCGCTGAGACTTGAAGCTACAAATCTCACCCTACTGCTAGCACTAGAGGAGAAGTCAGTAGGATTCATCCTCTGGGGAACATGAATATACGTAGCAAATGTCATGGCAGTCCATCATATAGTTGTTATAGTTGATATTTCAGTCTGGACCAAAGTTTGCCATCCATTAACACGGCTAAACATGAACCCTTTTCTGTGCTTCAGCATGTCATGTGCTGCCTTTGAGTCCAGTTGGGAATATAAATACATGTTGAATGTGTTACTCAAAGTAACCGATGACGTTATTTGCTACTCCTCCATCTGCGCTCTGCTTCGTGTGCTGCGTTTAGGAGTATCGGGGTTTTGGCCTACGTGATGCTGACAGGAATCTCTCCGTTCCTGGGCGAGGACAAGCAGGAGACGTTTCTCAACATTTCCCAGCTCAGCGTGAGCTACACCGAGGAGGAGCTGCAGCAGCTGGACCGGGCCGCCCTGACCTTCATCCAGATGCTGCTCCGCAAACAGCCACAGTCAGTCCACACACACACGTAAACCTGTGTGGCAAAGTGTTTAGAAAAGGCACAGCAGAGAACGAGGGGCCACACATTGTCCATTCCTTTTTCAAATGGATTATTAACATGAACCAGTGGCTTCCTGGTTGGCAGGAAGAATGCATTCGTTAACACTACCACCTGCTGGTAGAAAAGCAGAGACAGCATCTTGTCAGCAGTCATTACCAAGCTGCTCAGCTGCAGATCAAATCATCGTTCTGTGATCATGCCGTCATCAGACCATATAAATAATAATTAGAGTGCAGTTAATGACTACGTGACTTCCAGTGGACACTGAAACGTGACTGAGCCTGAGCGCAGCCTGAACACAATGCAGCCGCATGCTGTGTACTGTATATACTTTATGCTCTGGTGACCCCTAGTGGGTGTCTGGACGCTCAGGATGGGAACCCACATACTGGATTTCACACATACCTTAGTGTCCTCAGAGGTTTTCCCACCAGTATGAAAGCATGTATTCAACACAGAGCAGAAGCAGAATGTGAGCGCTGTCCAGGTGTATTCACTCCGTTTTCTGTGTTCAGGGATCGGGCCACAGCGGAGCAGTGTCTCAGACACCCCTGGCTTCAGTCCTCAGAGCCTCAGGAAACCCAGACAGTGGGGGAGATCGAGGACCAGGAGGCATCCAGCTCCACCAACAGCCCCGAACCTCCGAGCAGCACATCCACAGCTGAGGAGTTGTCGGAGGAGGGGGACAGCCCGGTGACGGAGGAGTTGATAGTTATGGCCGCCTACACCCTGGGTCAGTGCCGCCAGTCCTCCACCTCAGAGAAGGAGGCCCTGGCTGCCGAGCAGAAGGCCATCTCCAAACGCTTCAAGTTTGAGGAGCCTTTCAGTGCCCTGCAAGAGATCCCTGGAGAGTTCATCTACTGACCCCACCCACCACATGACAGGACTGTCTGAGGAGGAAGACTTAGTGTTGTCACGGTAACAAAAATAGACCTTCTGATTATACAAATCCCCCTCCATATACAGTACGCTGTATGTGTATAATCAGATGCTGCCACACAGTCAATCTGATTTTATTTAAATAGTTGGATTTTAAGCACATTTACTTTTGTATTTCTCCCATAATGCACCACCTTGTTGAAACAGCTGCCGTAGGCGTCTGCCTCTTGTATCTCAGTTGGTTGGGGTGTGGCGCACTGAGCCTCAGTAACATTCAGAACACTGATTGAGATTGAACCTTGACAACAAGCAGCTGACAACACGATTTCGCCACAATTGTTTTGAGCTTTTGATCGTATCACGTGAGCGTCGTCAGCAGATGGAGTTTGTTCAGCTTTAATGGAAGAAACAAAAAAAGGACTCCTACAATTCCATGACAACTGGGCAAACACCTGCTGAGGAGGATTGTGTACTACGACCGAAAGCTCCAGCACAGAACCTGCCCGAATAATAAATATTTTTTCTACATAATTGTGACGTTTTTGACACATTGTTGTTATTATTTGGAACGTAGCCTGCGTAGTCTACACCTCAGCAGTCTGTAGAAGTCTCTGGACTGGAGTTAGTCGCCCGTCACGTTTGCGAGCCTGCAGGGTGTATAGACATTTGGATTCAGCCAGAGACCCAGAGGGGCAGGAGATAGACCAGAACGCAGCCACAGGACAGACTGATCCACATGTGGCTGCAGTTTCAAGAACTGCTTGAGGGAATACAGTATATTTGAAGATCTTTGAGCTGTACGTTGTGCTTTCCAAGAGGTAGTACAATCATTTACTTGTAAACCCCTGTTTAATCTCACGTTTCTGTTTTAATTTTCAGAAAATCCTAGTTCCTGTAACCCAGAATCCCATCTAGCTGAGCAGAGAGGAGTACAGTTCACAAGGCTGGGCTCAAAGTCCTGGCAAATGAACAAGCAAAGTATTGATTACACAAATAACCGGAGCTCATTCTACCTAGAGTCCTCCAACATCACATATTCGTGACTCAGTGAGCAACATTCAAAGTTAAAGTTCAGAAATAAACCGTGTTGTTAATTATGAGTTTAACGGTCATAAACTCAGCTAACCTGCTTCATGTGGATTGATCAGATTTGATTGACAGTGGCCTGGCAATGTGAGCAAACAACCCCCATCACACTTTGACCTAAATATAA
This sequence comes from Gadopsis marmoratus, assembly GCA_036023855.1. Taxonomy (NCBI): domain Eukaryota; kingdom Metazoa; phylum Chordata; class Actinopteri; order Centrarchiformes; family Percichthyidae; genus Gadopsis; species Gadopsis marmoratus. Next base: position 4,269 of record JAVQJF010108390.1, on the reverse strand, counting down.
CTACGCCCTGGTCGGGCCACTGGATGTATTATAAGAGCGAACATTTCTCCCCACTGCACATGCTCAGTAGGGTTCCTCCCACGGGGGCCAATGGGCTTTACATCAGGCGGCGCACACTTTTCAGGGCCTTTTAATACGGGTGTCATAGGTGTCTGGGTGTCCAGTTACTAGGAATCAATGGGCCCCTGTCAGCCAATCAGAAAGAAGGATTCTTAGAGGCCATGCTATGAGACACTGATAACACAGACTACGCTGAAGAGTCGGGCTGCAGTTTGAGCTCTGTCTCACAGGTGACATGATCGAACCACCGTGTTTTCATCACAGGGCAACAGGCATTCTGGGAAACAAGAGGCCGCTGACTAATGTAGAAATGGACGAGTCGGGCTGAGGGAAGCTAACTGCTGCCACGGATACCAGATGACCTGTCGACCGGTCTGCTGCGTCGTGTGGCGCTGCAGAGGCGTAAGCTGACAGAGTCTTTGTGTACAGCTGCAGTCATGTGTACTGATGACTGAAGGGGTTTTAATTCAAGCCAAATCTTTGTCGATTTCTGTCCATTTCCTGTCTGTCTGTTCCTCTGGACAGAACCAGCTCCTCCGAACTCGGCCCTGTTTGTATTTTGTCTTACTTTGTATTTGGTGCCATGCTTGGGGAAAATATTGTGACGATTTTAGCTCTTTCAGCTGTTCTTTACTTCAGGTGTTTCTGTGCAAATATCCAATGGTTGTCTAATTCCGTGTGCATAATGCAAATGTGTGTTGTCTTTCAGTTGTATATTCAGCGGTACTGTTTAAAGAGCCATTTCACATCACTGGACACGCGGACCCCCCCCGTGGCTCAGCGCTCGCTGAAGCAATAAAGAGCGATCATTTGAAACTGTACGTGTAGACAGCGAGCGCGCTACACCTCTAATGGGTCTGTACTGTAAATGTATGAAACGAAAAAAACCTCTGTTACCATGGGAACGGATTTGTACATGAACGTTGCGTACTGTAAATAAACATTTCAAAAGTGTGTTGAGGGTTTGAGTTATCATTTGTGATCAGAGCCAAACTGTATATGGATCTCAACAACCTGATCAGCGCGGTATTGATTGACTCTGGTGCAATAAAGCCCCTGTAGATGAACTGGGCTCATTATGAGGCAGCTCTTGTTTAGAATCACGGAATTTAAATTAACCAGGGCCCCATTTTTCAAACATGGCTACCTTGTCATTAACAGGCTCAATTGATCCAGTTAATCCTCATCCAGCCAGCCTGACTCTTTCACTTTGAATAGAAAGTTATCTTGACTAACCATGTGCTCATATTTTGAAAGGCAATCAAAACATGTCCCCATGATTGGCTGATATGGCACTGCACACTGAAAGGCTGAGCAATCGGGGCCCCGACCCTCAGGGGGCCATGAAGGAAGATGTCTGTGTAACAATCAGTTCCTGATAATCAGATTGATTTCAAATTGGCAGCATGACAAATTAAAGGTCAATATCAAACTGAAATGATGAGGGCCCTAAGGCTGCATGTTTAGCCAGTCTTGAGACTCTGACCTTTAGAGGCCCCTGTGTCAAATCTAGTTTTAATATCTTAAATATTTCACTTGGTATTGTGCTTACACATTTTTCCTTCATTTTAGGCTGAAGAATTACTTCAAACATATTCTAATTGAAATGAAATCTCTCAAAAAGCAGATCAGTATTTAACAGATTGAACTGGACGATTCATGACATGTTGTCAATCTTCTAGAATTGACCTTTGCCTTATGAAATGAACTCAAATGTTACTGAATGTAAATGCTTCAATCCAACTGTGTACTATTAATACTTATGATGCACACTTTCAGACATGCTGGTGTTTAAATGAAGCACTATTTTTTCTTTACTGACTGTAATGAAATAAGACAATATAAGATACGTTCACATGTTACTGCAGCACAGAGACGGACGGACGAGTGTTAGATACGTTACTACTTCTTATACTGCTGCACCCAAATGTGTCATTTCAGGTCCTGTACGGGGTTCTGGTCATGACTCAGCTTGTCCTGGCTTGAGGTGAAATACTTGTTGCTATGACAACAGCTCCAGATACATTTTAAACCAGCTTTGAGGAAATAACAAAGGTTTTTTCAAATCCTCTGTCACATCAGACTAACTCAGGTATTCAGGAACAGAGAACAGGACCTTTCACACGCTGGAGTTTTCAGCTGTATATACAAGATTCATACAAGATATTATTCTTCTGTTGTTGTTTTGTTCTTTAATAGAAAATGACTGTAGCTTCACCCTGTTAACACATTAGTGCATGTTTTTACAGACTCTGACCAAGGACCACTAGATGGAAGCAAAGTATTTATGTTAGAGGCCAAATGGAGGAGCCATCAGAATGCTTAGGGCTGGAATGGACTTATGTTGTTTACAAAAGTTAAAAGCATGCAGATACACTGGTGCAGATAATCTCCTTCGTCACCACATCTTCTTCATCTAAGTGCCTCCTTAATTTGTCCACGTTTAGCTCACGTTTTCTACCTAACCTTTTCAACAGGCATGATTCCAGCTTCGCGAAACAGTGCCCTTATACAAAAGTGGTGATATCTGATCCGAACAACTGCCATCCAATATTTAAACCCTAGGATCTCTGGTCAGTTCAAAACCATACGCTTTTGTTTACTTCAGCCACAGCAGTCTGGTTTTCAGGTCACAGCACAATAACAGCAGCAGGTTCAGTCATCAATAACATTGTCTCCTCCCCAAAAAAACAATACTGTGCCGCCCTCTTTATTGACCTCTCAAAAACATTTGCTACCGTTGATCGTAACATTCTACTTCACAAACTACAGTCTGTAGGTCCAGATGAAGCCACGTTCAGGTCTTACCTTACAGAGAGGACTCTCATTGGTCCATTGCTGTTTATCTTAAACATAAACAACATAATTCTTCCCAATCAATACTTCATGTTTCATATGCTCCTGGTTCCACCCCAGCCCTGTCTCGTCTTCAGTCTGCCTTTGATGCTTTCCAATTATCACTCCTTAATAACAGACTAGTTTTAAATGTAGAAAAATCTAAGTACATGGTGTTCTCCAGCACCACCCGACTCTGACTATTCTGCCATGAAAACCTTAGATGGCACCGATATTACTCTTGTTGAGTCATAGGGATTTGGCTTGATAAGGCAACACTTAACACTCAAAAATGCAAAATCAAACTAGGCTTCTTGTATAGAATAAAAGGATGCCTGGAAACATATTGTGCAGTCAACCTTCATCTCTGTCCTCGTCTATGGAGACATCCTGTATCATCATGCTGCCCCATCAACACTTCAGCAGTTAAACCCTGTGGATCACAGCGCACTATACTTTATTACAAATGACACATTTCGTACTTATCATTGTTCTCTCTGTCATACTGTTGGATGGACTTCCTTACTGTCAAGAAGAAATAGCCACCTCATGTCATTCACTTACAAAGCTTCCAAAATACCTCCCACGTCTCATTTAAAGCTAATAACTACAGATCAAGATCCAGTAGCTACTTCACCTCAGCCATCCCTTATCTACGCACCGATGCTGGGAGGACTGGTATCGGGTGTTCTGCACCTCTTAAATGGAATAATGTGCAAACCTGCAGTCCTACATCACCCCTGGTGATTTTAAAGCTGCATTATCTGATGGTTTTTTTAATGATTCTTGTAACTGATTTGTTTCATTCTTATTCATTTACAGTATTTGTGTAGTTTTGTTGTTTTCTGTTTGGTGATGTAGATTTTTTCTGAATGTTTCATGTTCTCAGGTCTTAATCTCAATCAGACTACCTGATTAAATGAAGATTAAATAAAAATAAATAACTAAAATTGTGATAAGTCAAATGTCAACTCCAGCTATCCAACGGCATCAACAACAGAAAAGGTGGAGACCGTACACTGTAGATGTGTGGCAAATAGAAGTGTAATTGAATAAATTGACTGGTATCATCACCAAACAAATGTTTTCATTTAGTATTTAAATATGGTGACTTAAAATATTTAAGAAATGCAACTACAGTTTCCAGAGTTTGTGTTTCTGCTACTCATCAACGCCACAATCTGACAAAGTGAGTCACAAACAAAGGAAATGCTAAGAACACATTCGTCTTTTTTTTTTTTTATCTACTTTAGTTTTTTCCATCACTGCAGGATTTCAGCTGGACTTTTCTTCCTGGATGATGGAAATCCAGCAGAGCTCCGTATTTGTAACACTGGGAGCTGCTCTGTACGGCTGCAGACGCTTTTCTTGGTA
>JAVQJF010108382.1:0-17433 GCA_036023855.1 Gadopsis marmoratus | reverse complement strand
ACACACACACACACACACACACACACACACACACACACACACACACACACACACACACACACACACACACACACACACACACACAAAGCGAAGGTACTGTGTAGAAATTGCTTTTAAGGCGAAGAGGTGCTGGGAAAGCACCACAAAAATAAAAAGTTCACTGTAACTATGTACTGTTTATCTTTACGTGATCTGTATATCTATCTGGCTCTCAAAGATTGTTTGTTTTCTCTCTTCGGCCTGTTGATCTGATTGTCTGCCAATCTATTACTCTTCAATGTATATATATATACACTATCTACCATATTTACTTATTTCACACTGTATTTTTGTCACAAAACACAATGTCTGTGCACTGTAAAGAAATAATTTAAGCAAAGATTTACAGGAAATTATCTTATTCAAAGCTATGTTTACACAGTCTTAAAAGGAACCCGCATTTGAAAGAACAACTTGTAACATCTCTTCAGGGTGCCTTAAGACCTGATGAAATAAATTGTGGAATAAAAGTGATTTTGAAGAAAAAAAAAGATTTCCTCCTGTCTATTTCTTAATTTGGGCTGTAGCTTTTTATCAGTGGTGGAAGAACTATTCGTATCATTTACTTAAGTAAAAATACAAATCCAAAAATGTAAAAATATTACAAATAAAAGTATTTTATTCAGAATTCTACTTTAATGAAAGTAGTGTCTAAAGTCAAAGTGCCTAAGTTAAAAACTGCCTCTGTGATTGATGCATTATTATATGAGGCATTATTGCATTAATAATACTGATGATGCATCAGTGTTTAAGCATAATTGAGTAGACATTTCAATATTCTTCCCTGAAATGGAGTAGAAGTATTGAGCAGCATCTAATATAAATACTCAAGTAAAGCACAATTACCTCAAAATTCTGTTCTGAACTGTGATGGTATTTATTTACTGCCCTGTTAGGTTCTATCTGTTTCTGAAGAAAGTCAGTGAACACCAGATCATCCAGACACCACCTTTAATTAGGAAATTATAGTTAAAAAGGGGGATTTTTAAATGAATAAATGAAATTGGACAATATACAAGAATTCCAGATTGTTCATGTGCTTTATAACGTGTCAGTAGAGAGACCCCATGCAGACTGAGCGAGGCTGTGTGTTGGACCACTCAATCACATTCTCACCATCGCCATAGCACAAATGTGCGTCCACACGAGGGAGCCAGAACCAAGACGGGCAGAGCTGTTAGAGAGAGTGTGGCTCAAACATGGTGCTGCCAGAGGGACTAGCAGCTGCAGGGAAAGTGAGGAGGTCAGTGACGCAGTTCTCATACCTGCATCTTGTGGTTTTTCTGACTACTCATAACTAAACATGCAAATGGTTTCCACACTATCAGATCACATGGCAGCCACTGGGAAATGAGCCTGGTGCATAGATGCTGACATTTATTTTTTCCTTTCACCTTCACCACTAAGAAACATGCATCATATTTGATCATTTTTATGCTAAAATCCGTCTAACACACAAGGAAACAGCACCTTATTAGCTCAACCCTTTATTGTATTTCTAATTTTTTTAAACCACCTGTTTAAGTCTGTAAGTGAACCTTTGATTCCAAATTGTGTCTTGCCTACAAGTCTAGTTGCAGTTCTAATTATTCTGATGTTTACTGAAGCATAGACTACAGCCCAATCATTGTGTGAATGGTTGCACCTGTAACTACAGAGACTGCTTTGGCTGTAGAAGTCAGAATATATCAGGTCAGTATTAAAAGAAGTCTGACCACACCTGTCTGCTCTAATTTCACAGCACCTCCATTCATTCAGCTCCCACAGTGCCCCCGAGGCAGCATCAGCAGCTCTGCCCTTCGCTGTCAGCAGCAGTCTGTATCCAAGTCCTGCTATATGTGAGATAATCTCTCTGGGTTTAGCTGTAGCACGAATCCACCTTAGTGCCTGCTGAACGCCTACCGTCCTTGAGTTACAACCATGTAAACAAGTGCTGTCGGGGACAAAAGAAATAACCAAACAGATATTTTCATCCATTTATTTCTTTGACATATGGCCAAAGAAAATTAACTGGGTGTTACGTGTTAGTATTTGAATGTTTTCCACTATTGCACTCACAGGCTGATTTCTGGACTTTAATTTCATTCATGCAGCATTCTGTCTCAAAATAAATAAAAATGAATGTGTCAAAATGTGGTGAAATGATGTTTTCTCAGCTCAGCACTGTAGCTGCTGTTTTCTGCTCTGACCCGTCAATTGGCAGTAACATTGAGATGCTTCAGAACCTGAGGGGATTTGAAGCTGATTTAAGCAAAGAAGGCACAAGGATAACACTGGTTATCACCTTATCAGCTAAGAGTTGAACTTGCCAATTTGCGGCAGCCTTGAGCCCAGCCTGGATGTAGTCAGCATCCTGAAAGGGATTAATGCAGCTGATATTTATAGGTTTTACTCCAGAGTTCTCAGCAGCACTTTCTCTGTGGTTATATATAAACCAGAGAACATGTGTAACATGGCACAAGTTGAGGCGTTCTTTGACACTGGTGGTGGATGTGCTCTTTAAGTGTTAAGCCTCAAGACAACAACAACATTATTATTCATAATTACAGAAAAGACGCAAATTTTAAAAGACATAGTTTTCCATTTATTCAAATGATTTGAGATTCAAAGAAGTTTCTGCTTTACATCTAACATTTCTAGTAGAAATCTCTCTCATGTAATATTTACATGTATCATATTTATATCATATTAACATTAACTGCAAAAACTCAACTCTGCAAGATCTGCAAATTTAAAAACTTAAGCAAATAATTACCCTGAGACAAGTGAACAAGAATCACATGGATTTTCCTTTGAACTAACCCAAGTCTCTACTCAATTTAATGAACACAAAAGAGGATTCTTTTTCAGGATCTGGCTAGTTTGAGTCACTCACACTCACCTCAAACTAAGGAAAGAGCCCCAAAGTATCACAGTGTTTCAGAGCCGTGAACGGGGCAACCTGCACACTCCTGGTACAGGAATTTATCGCCCAACTCCTCTACATTTTCCTCCATGTGCAGCAGTAAACTGCCATCTCTGCACTCATCTCCATCCCAGCATCCCAGGGCTAAAGTGTCTCCATGCCTCACCTAGTTGAGCCCCATAGCACCAACAGTAGAGGGACTCATTGCGGAGGTGTTAAGTATTCCTAATTTTCTTTAAAACAAATCTTGAATTTTAAATGCTTTTATTTAATTACATCTTTGCCTCTTTCTTTGTGCATAGATATATATGGATCTCTTTATATACAATACATCCAATTGCTTATTATAGTTTTTATAAAACTACAAAGGAAAACCACCTGGATGTAAAGGCAGTGATCAGCCTTAATGATGAGGTTTACGATCACAGCATATAATATTAAACACTAGAACTATCTCTGCCACATGTGCATAAAAAGCACTCTTCATTGCAGAAACTGTGCAACAGATGCTGTAACTTTCAAACAATCCTCTAGAGGATACTCAAACAGTATCAAGGTTCAAAAAACTGTTCGATTTGTTTAAAGCTTTAATGTTGAACTAACTCAACAGCATCGCTTCAGCAGGTAATTTTACTGGAAACACTGTTAGACAGACATTTCTTAGACAGTTTGGATTTTAGACATTGTCTTCATAAAGTAATATCATATTTCTGGCACGAAGGCCTTTAACTTACTAATCTAACACTGGTATCCTTAATAAAAAGGTTGTAAAAATCACTCCTAGTGGTCTACATCATTAGGTATGAATATTTGCATGGGAAGCAAGGAACCAGAGAGATGATGCTCAAAACACATCATCACATCCTCCATATTTTATGCCTCGAAAGTACATCACTAAACCACAGCCGTCCCTACGAGAGACGGATGGTACATGTTTCTCAACACAGATGCTCCTGCTCGCCTCCTTTCGTAAAACATGATATTTTACATCAACGTTAATGTGCATCTGACTGAGAAAACAAACAAATTGAGAGTTACTGGTATGTGATATCAAACATGCGGCTTCTCACAGTAATATACACGTGCCAGACTTCTTATCGCCGTCGGGATCTCCACTACCCTCTTTCCTGTTGGGATCATTGAGCTCGTCAAACAGTCCAGTGTCAACCATCTCCTGCTGCCATTGAATGGCCACGGCGCCTGTGCTAAATTCCTTGAAGAATTTCTCGTCCTTGGCGTCAAACTCGATACCCTTGATCTCGGAGAACTCAGCGATGTCGCTGGTGTCTTTGGCGTAGACGACGTTGGGCTTGGGCGTCCAAGGGGGATCCACCAGCCCGGCCTCCAGACGGGGGAAGTTGATGGTCTTGAACCACTCGTGCTTCCTGGGATCCTCCATGTTGTTCCTAATGAGAAGGCAAAAATATACTTCTCACATCAGTGTTTCAAAACTACAATGTCAAAAGAGCTTTGCAACGTTTTGGTTAGAGTCAAGGTGAAGGTCTCCTCAGCTGGGGTTAGGGTGAGGGCCGAACATCCATTGCACCAGGATGTCTGCCTCCTCAAGAGTAAATCAAATTCTATAGTCCCATTTATAAACTTTAATATTAAATTATAAAAGATGCAAAAATAATGCAAATAGAATGGACACAGTATGATGCAAAGCGTCAGAATCATTAAACCACACTACATATCAGCCAGAGCTTCCTTATAGCTATACAGAGTACAAGAACCTCTTACTTGGTGCCCAGGCGCTCATCAATGTTCTTCTTGAGGAACTGCTGGATGATGTCCTTGGTGGTAGCATCAAAGCACTTGTGCTCCCACTTGGGTTCCTCGTTGAGAATGCGGCGCTGCACCTCCTCCTTCTCCACCTTCTCCTTCTTGCTCTCCCGGCCTTTGAAAGGCGTGTAGCCAGCCACCATCTCATAGATACTGCAGCCCAGGGCCCACCAGTCCACTGATGTCCTGTATGGGGTTTTGTTCAGGAGCTCAGGGGCCATGTATGCTCCAGTACCAGCCTGGAGGAGAGCAAGGAGGGTGGAGAGGGAAGATTGAATATGAGGTGCATCTACAAACATTTCTTCTTTTCATTACTAGTTAGAACGCAACGTGTGTTTCATGTGTTTAGAAACTTTGAGATCTCTTCTCTTTTAGAATTGAGTTCTGTAGATGGAAGCGATGATCGTACACTCACCAAGGACATGTACAGACTTATGTGACAGCACAGTGACATGAACAATGCAAACAGCACATAACCTTCTCCCCGAAAAGACACAGAGGACAGAAAGAAGGTCTTGTGGAAGAACAGACTGGCAAACAGCAAGACTTTCATACATCCCTATTGACAGGTGTTACATAGGTCAGTTGCCTGGGTTACTAAACGCTTTAATCCAATCTTTGCCATCTTCTCTTTCTGTCTACTTCTGTGAAACTTTCACCTGTCCCTCTCTTGACTTATTCTCTCCCTGCTCCTCTGCTCCCGTCCTGCTATGACCTCACCTGCAGGCTCGGACCAGGAGCTTAATCCTAATGCTGAGCCTGCTACCTGTCAAGAGCTATGTACGTCTACACACTGACAGGCTGGCCATTTCTGGATGCTTTGGCCACCACAGAAACTACATAACATCCAGACAACATGAAGCCATGCCTCTAATGTATAATTGATACACCCCAAACATGAGAGCTTGCTCTTTGCTATTGCAAGTAAGTCTTGAAGAAACCCTGTTGCAAAAATCTTTTTTTTAGATCCATTTGTATAGATTTTATAAGAACTGTAGGATGCACCGTCTTTTTATAGCCACTTTAATATAGAAACACCTTAAAGACATTTAGCATGACCTCAAAGAATGCCTATTAATGGCACTACATTCATTTAACAGGCTCTTAGAACTTGTGCTACAGATTTATTCTTCTTTGCATGACAGACTATGACCATTAAACACTTCTGGTACTTCAAGATCTGTCCTTTACTTTAACAGGTGTGACAAGATTTGACCACAGTCGTGCCTGGACAGGCCCTTCTGACTGATTAGTGAAGACATGATACTACAACTCTATTGACCAAGCTTAAGCAAGTTTGCAACTAACTAACTTTTTTGCCTAAACATTTACTCCCATATCACCTAGCATTTATTACTATAACTTCCCCCGGTGGCTTTTTAGAACTATCATCATGTGTATCTGTTGGTAATCAGTTTAACTTAACATATAAAAAAACCTGCACAGTCAATGCGGTCAGTCAAAGGGGCACATTTCTTTCATGTAACAAAATGATCACCAAAGTGAATCTGATCGTAGTTCAGGCATTTTTCATCCTGGATAAAGTCACCTAACTAACATTTCTAAACATATTCACCTTAGGTTTTTACCTGTATCTGTCAATCTAATCAGGGACAGACTTGTGTAATGCCCACTAAGAAGATTAGGGGACCAAAGCCAGCCTTGCCCGTAGGAGGTTAGTTAGCCCAGTCATTTTGGCTGGCTGAGGAGCACCAGAGTACTGGATAATGAGCTTACTGGACTTTCATGGAGCCGAGATCTTACTCTTTGCTACTGCAAGTAAGTCTTGAAGAAATCCTAGTAATGCAAAATTATTATTATTATTTCTCAGGTAACCCCTAGGTTTAGTGCAGGTGAAGTGTGATATACAAAAATGAAGGAAAGAATACATACATATATTCTTATATTCTTCTATGAGTAGTTTTATTTGGTTGTGGTCACGCCCCATCTGTATAATACATATTTGTCAGCACCTAATACGTTTTTAGTGATTGATCTGACAGGCCATCGTGATTTTCTGTCACTGACAACCTTTTCTTTTTCCTATTGTTAAGGGAACCTCAGCAAGAACCCCCCCTGTGCAGCCACTGTGGTGTAACATCATGCTAAACTCATTGATGATGTGGTATCTGTGTTACTCTCTCTCAAGGCAAGAAGAAGAATTACAGGCTACCAACTTTGTAAAGTGTTGTGGGAGGAAACTGCAGCACAGCTGAAGAATCTCTTTCAAGGTAATGCCTCTACAGAAATAACGCTCTAAATCAAGTTGCTGAGGGAAACCTTCCTACATTTATCGACTACTGCTTTAAGCATTGGACCTCCAAGGCCTCTGACATAGCCCCTTACCTCTAAAGGATCAAATGAGTTATATAATGGATTCAGAGACTCTCATTGAACAGATCTTTAAGCAATCCAGTAATCCCTGTCCAGATTTAGAGAAAAAACCCTTGCCAAGATTGACAGCTTGTTCAAGAGCCTCAAGAGTTTAGTTTTTGGCTTCAAGCTTAGTCAACATAAACAAGGTGCAGATGTAAATGAGCTATCACCCAGCCACAAGTGGTCTCTGATTCCTGGGGGGGTCCTTTCCTGCCCTTTGGTGTATGTAACTTCAAAGACCTTGAATAATAGATGAAATGGTCCTTTAGGGTAGATATCTTTCAGCATGATGTAAAATGTTATTATGATTCCCATTATCACTGGTAACTCCATCCAGGTCATCTCATATTGACAGCAGCCTAATGGCTTTCAGAGTGCAACTTCTTTATTGTGTTTGAAAAATGAAGAGATTTGCCATCTCAACCAGAATATCAGTGTCGTGTGTACTCACCATCTGGGTGACAGTCTTTCCTTGAACAACCTCTATGGCCAGACCCAAATCTGAAAGTCGACACTGGCCTTGGCTATCCAGCAACACGTTCTCTGGCTTCATGTCACGGTATATGATATCCATGGCGTGGAGATGCAGAATGCCAGTGGCGATCTGCGCCGTGTAGTGGATGATGCGCTTCATCTCAATGCCCTTGTCCGCACCCCTGCCATCATAGCCTATGTTGTAAATGTGGTACTTGAGATCTCCTCCATTCATCAGGGTCATGACAAGGCACAAGTGGGTCTTGTTGTCATAAGCGTAGCCCAAATTGACCAGAAACAGACTGTTAACCTTCTCCAAGATCTTCTTTTCCAACAGGGCCATCTTCTCACCACCTTTCTTCTTCAGTCTCTTTTTACACAACTTCTTGCAGGCATACATCTGGCCTGTGTTCTTCACCTGAACAGCGCATACCTGAAGAAAGGCAGATTATTTGTTAAGAAGTACTTTTTTAGTACCCCTGTCCATGTAGTTCTATTTCAATTTATTAGAATCCATTTCCCACAGAAAAAAGCATGGTCTACTGTTACCAGGCTGACCTCTAGGCAGCACAGGAACCATTTAATCACACTGATCAGAAAACAAAAATCTAAGTTCCCTTCAGGAAAACTGTAAAAACAAAAAAAGGTTTTGCTTTGGTATAATTGGAGTATATCAAACAAAATAGATTTGACTGACACTTAAAATCATCAATCTATTCTTTCATGTATTTCATGATTTCGCTTTTAAATATGATGACAGATAATACCTCTTTCACACCAGCAGACAGAGATTTGCTTGCTTTGTCTCATTTTACAATTTCTCTCCCGGCACTGATATAGAATCACTGACTGTTAGATTAGCTTAATTGCATTGGCTGTTTTAAAAATGATTGTTCAGTATCAGTAAAGTGATTTGTTTCACTGTTTAACTCTTGTTTATACTATAGTGATACTACCAGCTTTCATCGTCATTTAATTACAACTTACCATTAAAAACAGTATTTTAATAATTCTTAAATGTCTAAACAGTTTCCTACACTTCTATCATTGTGGTTCTTTCAATAGGTTGCCTTATTTGGGTTGTAAACTCAAGCTTGTTGCTAAAAGCTTGACTCACAAAAGGGGTTCCTCAAGGCTCGATTGTGGATCCTCTGTGTGTGCATCTGTCGCACATAATAATGTGCCTTGAACTCTCATAAATGTCAAATCCTTTAAATGATTATCACAACAATGTATTTCATTCACGAGAACTCATATTGCTACATTCTGTTTCTGCAATTTACACAATCACAGCTTGTTCATTATGTTTACAAAGCAGGTTGTCTTTTAAAACAGAGAGCCCTGAAACATTGATGATGAATGATTTTATATTCGTAGTTGCTGACTTATTTTTTTCTTTTACATGCTCTACTTTCATCCTCAGGTCTGTATTGAAAAATACATAATGATCACAATAAGACAATAAGAGTTTCTATTAATCAGTACTTGAATGATTGTAGCACTTTGCTAGTTCTACCAAAGCAAGACCATTTCTTCTTTTATTTGTTACTTTATAAAACATAAGCCATGACTTCATGGTCACCTTGAGACAAGGCCAATCCTCATGATTATGTAAGGTATGATGTCTTTATCTAGAATATTCTTTCTTCAAAGTACAAAATACACCTCTATAACTTAGGGTTTTACTAAGAATGGTGTAACACTGACACTGCACTCCACTGAAGCATCATAATTACAATTACAAAAGATCTTGAATGAATATTCTTGCAATTTTTGCATATAATATACAAAATATGATGGTAATACATATTTTTGAAATTTATAACACATCATACCTAAGGAGCCTGGGGAGGCTGTTAGAAGAACACATATTTCAGACTTTTATACAATTATATGTAAATATTTTTGCATGCTTACCTCTCCGAAGCCTCCTTTTCCCAGAGTTCTGAACTCATAGAAGTATTTATCACTGATGGGCTGTTTCTCATACTCTTTCCACTGGAGGAATTTTTCAAAGTATGGACTGGCCTGGTAATCTGTAAAGGGTGCGGCTTGTAGAAAATCTCTTACACCTGTCTGGACTTTTCCTTTCATCACCTCCTCAAAGTTGGCATCCATCACAGACTTGCATTTGTCAGCAATCTCCCCAGTAAGAAAGGACAGGAAGTCCTTGGAATCAGCCTTGCAATACTTGTTGATGATGTTTTGGCGGGCGTTGTCTTTCGTTTCACCTTCAGCCAGATCCCAGTCATACAGCTCATCCAGGAAATCAGCAGCAAGCTTATACTCAGGGGTATTTGCCAGGAAGTCCCGGAAAAACTTTTTACCAATAGGTTGCCTTTCACAAATCGATGTAAAGTCCTTGTCAATGGAAGTTCGTGCTGCAGCACATTGCTCTGGCTTGGGGAGAGCCAAGCTGCGACGACGCTTTTTCATCTCCTTGTCATCACCACCCTGGGCTTTGAGGTAGGCCGTGTTGGCCACCAGGTTATCCAGTCCCCCCATGTCACACATCTTGGCGGTTGTATGTGGTCTGTCCCCCCTAAGTGACTGGGTTCTTCAGTTGCTCCCCAGGGATACCCTCTTACAACTGCTGCAGTGTCTTTCAGAATGTGTGTATCTATGTGAGAGTGCAATTCGCTCCAAAGCCAAGGTGCAAATAAGCTCCTTCGTCCAGCCTACCTGCAAGCCTAAGACACACTGACACACCCAGTAATTACTCATTTAGAATTAAATACCAGGGAGGGATTTTGGCTTAAGGATCTTTGTGTGGTCTATTCAAGGATGCTGTGCACGGAAAGGGAATCGTAAGCGGACTCTGTCCTAAGAAGCTTTGTAGCCCTCTATATTTGTTCATGGTGTTCAGTAGTCTAACAGTGGTCCATTGGGTTCTGTTGACTATGCATTTAATGGTGAGCCATTGTAGAAGGATCAGAAAATGTTCTGGAAAGAGCAAGACACCTTTAAAAAACATAATCATAGTTTTTTGAGGGTTTTCCAGAATATGAGCATCCATGAAACTGGAGTAGCTCAGAAATGTTTGCTTGGGTATTTACATGATATTGTAGAATATGGATAGAAAATAAAATTGTATTTGGAGCCTTGAGGAGAATACTGATGAAATCTTTTCACTGAGGCATCAATATAGTAAACCATGGCTCTATGATATGTCAGAATATCACCTGTAGCGGTATTAGTCAGCACCAACAGCACCAAATACAAATTGAAGTAGAGTAGCTATGATCTTCAGCTTCGGCTATCAGAAATATTCAATATTTATATTAAATAATAGAATTTAGCTAACATTAAATTCACCTCGAAGCACAACCCTTGAAAAAGGGAAAAATTAGCCGATAAATGAATTCAGTCTGAAAGTTGCTATAGGGCTCTTGATTTGTGTAGTAACCTTAATACTTAATATACACAAACCACATCAAAATCAAGTTCTTTATAACTGAAAGGTTTATTAAATTACTAACTACACACGCATATATTACTACTGGACATAAAGAATAAATTAAACCATGAACAAATCCAATGAATAAAAGGGAAGAACAATTCATAAATTCATGAATGGAATAATGAATAGAACGACAGAATAGAAGCACAGAGGACCAGTTTATACCATATGATGCAGTGAATGATTATTGGAAGGTTGTGTTAACTTGTTTAACACAGGAAACCACGAAATGGATAAACCTTATTATTGAGCAGTGGAATCACCCGAAGGCATCCTTCAGCAGCTGAAGGGTTATTGTGAAGCAGAGTGAGATTCTTTATCACGATTATACTGAAGGGAGATTATATTCTTCATCTAACGCTAAATTACTTTAGGTAATCTATAGCATCGACCCCAACACCACAGGAAAAGTAAAGTTTCTCCTGGTGCTTCAGCAAGCCACGAGAGAGGTTGCTCTGGGAGGGAGGAGGGAGGCGTTTCTCCTGCTGGCTCGTTCTGGAGCTTTCGGGCATCCTCGGGTGTGCTCGTCCCCACGTGGCGACTCGGCTCGAGACGCCGGTCTCTGGCATTTTTGGGACGATTTCAATCCGACGTAGCGATTCGGATTGAATCGGAGGAATTATACAGCTTTCTTCACGCACACTGAGCAACAACACAAATAATAATCCTTATTCTTGCAGCACACACCTTTCAAACGGCAGCTAAAAGTATAGCAATGGTTATTGAAATAAAAAGTCAACAGAGACCCAGGTCGAACAGATCAACGTGGCACCAGAGTTCCTTTCTACTGGTTGGTTTATAAAAAGCTTGAGGAGTATGACCTCAATCATGTGACAGAACCGAGGTTAAACCGAGGACTGTGATGCACCTGATACCTCGCAGTGATACTACACACACAAGAGCAAACCCAAAAGTCTCTTGGTGAACACAGACATTTTTCTGGTTGAGCTAAAATATACATTAGTTTTCTATGTCAATCTGTAGTCTCATGCTATTGCAATGTGTGCATTACATTGCATATACACACACATATATATAGCACTGTGTGTATGTATTAAGTCATGTATTTCATTCACTGTTGCAGCACTTTACTGAAACCAGACAGGTGGTCTTAATTTATTTTTACACATGCAATGAGATGAATTAGCAAACTTCCTTTGTTTTGGCAGTAACCCTACGCTGCAGCTATGGTGATGTAGGCTTATTCAGTAAGATTGACCTCGGATAATATTAGCTAATCCTTTCTCAAATGGTCTCAAGTTGTCAGTGCGCTGCACAAGACCACGAGATTTGTGCCTGCCGTCAGAAAGCTCCAGACTCCAGACCTGTTGACTTACAAAAGGCCGGGAAGACACACGCAGAGTGACCAGTGTGGAAGTTAATCAAATGTTTTTAGAAAGAAAGTCACAAGAACCAGTGGAATCAGATCACAATTTCCTCAGCAAGTTGATTTTGCTTGGATTTGTCCCAAAAGTAAAAAAAAAAAAAAAATTGTGACCGGTTACATAGAGGAAGGAAAGAATAGAAATACAAGCAGTTATCAAGAACCTTAATTCAACTTACGTCTTATTTACTAATATTTCACCAAATTATCATTTCAAATTCAATGTTTTATAGAGAAAGAGGGCGCTTTCTTGCCTTAAATATCAAATATGTCAAATGTCAGTCATGTTGTGAATGGATCATAGTGTCAGCAAAGCACTTAAGCCTTCAGAGTGGATGAAAAGAGGCCACAGGTTTCATCTTTAACCAGGTCAGGGAAGGCAGAGAGAGCTGACACGTCACTCTGTAGGTTTCCCATTCACTCTACGCAGGATCCTTGCTGAGCCGTGTAACCGCCTCTGAAGGCCCATCACAAATACATGTATTCTATGAAAAGATGTGCATGGCACCAGCCTTAAACAAACTGTTAGATATGTGGGGTTAAGTGATAAAGTGGCGACAAAAGGAGATTAAGAGTTATTGAGAAATCAAGAAATCAAGCAGATATACTTATATACATAAGAGAAATTTCGGTTACTCTTCTCTACTTTGTTTTAGATGTTTGATCTGTGAGCAGCCTGCTCCCTTAACCTTGGAAGGATTAGCCTGGCCTGAGGAGGGAGTAAAGGTTAAGATGTG
Organism: Gadopsis marmoratus; assembly: GCA_036023855.1. NCBI lineage: Eukaryota > Metazoa > Chordata > Actinopteri > Centrarchiformes > Percichthyidae > Gadopsis > Gadopsis marmoratus. Next base: position 4,276 of record JAVQJF010108382.1, on the reverse strand, counting down.
CAGAGCGTTCTCATCCCATCTCCCACATGGTCCACTACGTGGTCCTTACGTGGTCTGGCTCCATCCTCTTATGACCTCTCTCAAGCTTTCCACCAAGAGGCAGTGGACAGAACATTTTCCCAGTGGAAATACAATAAATCTGGGATTGCTTACAAATGAAGCCCATAGAACTAGTTAAAACACAACACAACAGTCCTAAGTGGCAGCTACCCATACAACTGCAATGCGTCTCATGGTTCTGTTCTTTCTCAGACAGGATCAAGAGAGATATGTTGTCATATCATTTTAAATAACCATACCGAAGTGACTCTCACAACTGAACCAAAAATGCAACTTTGTCGTCTCACAACATGCAAGGTGAAGGGTAGTGACTGGGTGCAAAGCCCCAGGGCCCGGCCCAGGCATATAGGTGGAGGATTTGACTTTGGAAGGGGTCCTATTCTCTATTCTGGAGTTATAGATGGGGAGAGGCAGCAGCCAGGTATGAAGTTACTTGGCAGATGGTAAAAGGAAGGCAGAAAGACACTGATTCAGAACGAGCTGAGCACAGAGTGAACCATTAGCACTAGCAGCTTGCGCCCCCTAGGGGACTGTTTTTTCTGTGTGCACTGCACTTATAATCCTATCAAAACGTTTGATTAAAAATTGTAATTCCTTTTTCTTAAAGCAACATTAAGATTATTATTGATAATTCCATCATGTTCACCCTTGTTTACTGTGTTTTTGTAACTTTAAACAATCATACCATATATCTACAGTATAACACAAATGTGGAGGGATAATCCACATCCACATGTATTTGGGCAGTAGTTCATTCACTAAATGGATAAAATCTTTATGCTCAATAATAGCCTATCTATTAAAACAATGTTCTAGGTAAATAATTCTTTGTAGTTTGTCAGAAAGTGTGAATTCAACTACTGGATGTGGAATATTCTTACTAACTACTGGTCTGCTTGTACTGGGTGACCCCTTACTTGTATCAAACTGATATAAGTTTATTAGGCTACCTATGGAAACCAAAGCATACAGTACATTAATGACTCTCTAGTAATAAATCATACTTTGTGTATTGGCTGTTGTTTTCCTTCACCAACTAATTGTACATATTTTGCATACTAAAGATACATTAAATAACCATTTGCATACGAATTATGTTGTAGCTGTTTAATATTCATTAAGTTGGGAACAATTAAAAAAAACATTGCTTTCAGCTAAAGCCTGTTTTAATACCTGTCTCACTGTGGAAAAAAATAAAGCTAAATCTAAGAGCTGAAAACAGAGTAAGAAATCATAGACATCCATTGTATTCATAACGAGTTGTTACATTACAAAAGCAATTTTGAACTGCTCCTGATCAACTCTGCTGCCAAAAGGAACAAAAACTATAACTTATCATAACTTTATACATACATATTAGTTACTTGTAGCCACCCAATTAGTGTTTAACGTGTTTAATTGTTTGTCCCCAGGTAAAATTGAGACTCATCCTAAATTGGCATGTATTTACTGAGTTCATGAATGACAAGCCACCAACAGCAGAATTGCATATTCAATTTCCAACTTACAATATTGTATATAACAACTTGTATATTACAAGGAACACATACAGTATTAAATGCTACAATGTCATGTAGTTTTTATATTGGTATTATTAAAGTATACTAAGTTAGAAAGGTCATGGCACAGTGGACATACAAGTGAAAATGTCCCCAAACATCCTGCAGAGAGAGGAGTGACAACTCAATCACATAAAATTATTTTTACATTTGACAAATGATATTCAGAAAATCAGTACACAACTCATTTTAGGATGAGGAATGTGTGTAAATGGCATTTAATATAGAAGGAGGCTTGAAACACAGGACTTATGCAATATCTGGCAAAAGGATTAACTGTGTCTTGTCTGGCTCTGTCAGTCAGTCTTGTCAGTCTCTTTCACCATTGCTGAGTGCACCGTTTCCACCACAGAGTGCTTCGTGTCCTCCAACAATTGGCCAGGCACAGACACGCTGGAACTAGGGCCAGCCTCTGGTTCAGGGTTAGGATCATGGTCAGCATCACAGCAAGATCTGGTGTCAGTGCCCAGGCTTGGATCGGAGATAAAGGCCGGGTGAGATTCCTCCTCAGAACCGGATGTTTGGTCGGTCTCTGGGCTTTCACCGGGAGATTCCTCTGTCGTTGGATCTGAGTCAGACACCTTTCCTTCCTGTTGCACCTCGCTCTTCAGCCTCCTGCGGCTGATCAACTTCTGCAGCTGCAGCTTGCTGGTGAAGAAGATGCTGCGCCAGCCCACCTCAAGCGCCAGAGATGCCACCTCAGGCGAAACTGTGTTGCAGCGCTGCCGCACTGCCTCCTCCCAAAGCTCCTCTGACCCACATAGCTGAGGAGCAGAAGTGAAAAGTATGAAGAATACCACAATAAACATAAAAGCTGATTTTGTTGCATTGATATAATTTCCAATGTATTAACACAATCTCAGCACAGAAAACTACTTTAGATTTAATAACAGACTTGATATTTCTTATCTCAAGATAGTTCATTTGTGTGTGTGTCTCGAACTCACCTCCCTGAACCTACGTGAAGTTCGTCCAAGCTGACCCACATCTTCTAGTTCCAGATAATTTATTATCCGCAGAAGTAAGGGGTCAGACAGGTGCTCCAGATAATCGTAATGACCTTGGCACAAAGCCAAGGCGTACTGCAAGATCTGATGACCGAAAATTATACTCACCTCACCTGGGAAGAAGCCCATTATTTTAGCTGTCATCCAAACTCATTCAGTTTATTCTCACATATAATACTCACAATACATAATCTGAAAATAGAGTGATAAACACCTAAAGAACTGCATTTCTGTACAGGTCTACTGTAGGCAGACAGAACATGCTAAATATTATGCTATATATATATATATATATATATATATATAAAATCTTCTACCCTTGTCAAAGTCTAGGCTAATTAAAGCCTTCATGATACATACCAAGATACTAAGATTTGTGTGACATGTTCAGCTCGAGACAGTCCTAAAAATTAAGTCCTTACTCTGCAGGTGAGTGTCATCCAGGAAATCCTGGCAAGACTCCCTCAGCTCCCCGGGCTTGGAGTTCTTGTCTACGGTTCTCAGAGATATCTTCCACCATCTCCATGTGACCTGGAATTTACCATTTAAATGACCATTGCTCATAGAAAGATTTTAACAATAGGCTATCAAAACACACCGCTTTCTCTTGAATGCATTGCTTTGTTTAACCCCCCCACTGGGGGTATGAAGTGCTAATTAACAGCAAGACAGTACCTCTACAGTTAAAGCAACGCTCATTTAGATTGGAAGCTTTTTGCATTATTTGTTCTGCCAGTGTAAATCTATTTTCTGTTGCCTCCTCTTAATCTAGATTACAGTGCTTTTCTTGACTTTTACTTGCTGCAGGGATTCTATTAAAAGCCGCCGCGTTGGACTCATTTTTTGAAGCACAAAAACAAGAACAGAGGGGGAAATAACTTTCACCTACGTATAAGCAACTAGAAGCAAACAGAAGTGGCTGCTGTTCTGTGCTCATGGTGCGTCTGGTCAGCTAACGCTAGCTGCTCGCAGTAAAGGTCGTATCCTGCCGATCACACAGAGAAAGTAGTCTGTGTACCAGTTCTTATCTAAACTATCACATACTCACATCTGACTTGGTAACAGCAAAATGGTAAAAGTTCTTATTGGGCGGAGGACCCTGTCCAGAGGTTTCAAACAGCGGGTCTGTTAACAGGGACGCCATGTCGAAGTGACTGTGTTGTCATGACAACTGTGTCTTAGGAGTCGAAGACTTTGATGTCGGAGGGGAGAGAACGTTTTTTTTTTTTTGCCTTTTATAACCAAGATAACGTCATATAGCAATGATGAACAGGACATGGTGGGCGAGGTTGTAAAATGGTGGTCATGGTTTCTTGACATTATATACACACCATAATGTACAACGCCCAGTTCAGACTTTTTTTATTTTTTGTATCTGGATATAATTTGTAGCGTCATAAAAACACGAATGAGGACAGTGAATTGACTTGCTACAGTTGCATTTCTGGTGTTGACGAAACGGCGAAGACGTTCAAAACTAGTGGGACGAGCGGCTGACTTTGCTACGCGCTGATTGGCTGTTGAAACAGGTGACGCCGTCAGCTGTCTGCGGCCCAGCTGTCTGCAGCTGTCTGCGGCCCAGCTGTCTGCAGCTGTCTGCGGCCCAGCTGTCTGCAGCTGTCTGCGGCCCAGCTGTCTGCAGCTGTCTGC
>JAVQJF010108366.1:0-14423 GCA_036023855.1 Gadopsis marmoratus | reverse complement strand
GTGTGTGTGTGTGTGTGTGTGTGTGTGTGTGTGTGTGTGTGTGTGTGTGTGTGTGTGAACTTGGAGCGCTCAGCTGCAGCATGTGAACTTGGATCTTGCCTTTTTGAACGATGCATATGTAGAGTTCCCGTAGTGAATTGCATCTCATTTTAAACTACTCTTGACTCTAGTGCACCCAGGCCTGTTAGGTAGTACACATCCAGACATACACACACACACACACACACACACACAGACACACACACAGACCCGTATGCCCACACCAGTCTACAGCAAAAGGTACCCTGTGGATGTTTTGACCTTTAGTAGCACTATGCAGCAACGTTTCATGTGTGGCTCCATGTTTTGTTTGCTCTTGCATTTGTTTGCTCTTGCATGCCAAGAAATGCAGCAATGTGCCAGCAGTGGCAGAGAAGAAGAAGGCTGCTCGCAAGAAAACATGGCGGTTTCATACTTTAAAAACAAAAATCGGCTTTGCAAGTATTTTGTCGTAGGAGGGAGGAAATGCATTCAGCACATTTGTTAGACCTCAAGGATACACACAGTGTGTTTTGGTGAGTAACACTGAGTGTAAACAGACACTTTGTTTATTTACAAGAAAACTCCACAGGGTACTTTTTAAATCGAACTTAAGTCCCATAAATGAGGACTTGAGACTTGACTTGGACCTGGCTGCTATGAGACTGACTTCAGACTTGAAGTCCTAAATATCTGACATCCAATCTCATGTTTTTAATATAGGTGGAGCTGGAAACTTGCTGACATAGTCACCACTTGCAGTGCACTTGTGCGACACAGCTAATGACTCTGTGAGAAGCCTTGGTCTGTGTTATTGATTGACTGATTGGGGAGCTTGCATTTGGTCAACAATGAATCTGCATCTGTCTTTGATACACGGTAAATGTACATATTTTGCATTCGTTGAACAAACATTACAACGTGCAAAACTGCTGGTTTATAGCTGGTGAAGCAAACCTGCTTGTCTTAAATGGATGGTGATTTTCAGATACTGCAGTCTGATGATTCTCATTTTGACTAAGAGTTGATGTTGATGAGTTGAACACTATAACTACTTGGTGTTTTTAGCATCTTGTAATGTGTCCTAAGCTTCTGCCCTCTTATGCTGGCAACAGAATCATGCACATGGAGATGGCAACATGCTGAGAAGGATGATCAAAAGCTGATGCAAACATGGAGTGTAATTTAAAGTCACTGAAAGAACTGTGCAGTAAAGTAAGGGAATACATCTCTGCGGCTGACATCACCACGGACAACTTTGCACACTTGATGATGCAACGTAAGGATTGTTTCAGAAATAAATGTACACTCTCCAGCATATGTACAGAGAAGATCATGTGGACATTTTCTACATCAGAGTCATTTGGTACCTGGATTAACCTCATTTGCTGATTTGAGTGATTCTGTCAACTGAGGTGTTTACACAACGAGGACATTTTTACATTATGGAATAAACAGAACTGCCACTACTACTGTAGCATCCTGCACTGTGTACATGCAACATTTGCTCACCTTCAACAGATCGTCTTTGTTTTCGCGCTGTAGGTTAACAAATTCAATATTTAGTTAACAAACTGAGTATCTATTTGAGCTCGATAGTATTTCATTGTCGGTGATGCATCCCAGGTGCGGAGAGTTGAAGAGTGCGTAGAATTGCCTTAACTGATTATGGGATTACTTGAGTGCACTGAGGTCAGCCAGTTGTCATAAAAGTCTCACACACAAAAAAATAGAAAAGCATTTTCACATTTGCGCCATTCGTATTAATGGCTTAATTGAATATCATTACTCTGTTAATAATGCATTTCTCTTTAATGCAGTGTGACCTCATCTGAAATTCATTATCTGCACAGTAAACATTTCTTTGCATACATATTAAACTCTTTTGCACTAAACAGCGGGCTGCCTACCTCGGGTCCTTTCAGTATGTTGCCTCATTTGCATGTGCCTCATATTTGTTTTAGCCTGAGAGAGTGTTGACGTGCGGTAATGCAATGCACGTGGAGACAGACCCTCTCACGCGCCCGGCAGCCCCTCCATATCCATCCGTCTGTCATGTTAACGGCTTTAAATGCTGCCGCTTTGCATCCCTTTCATGGAGGCTAAAGTGTCAGTGGTGTGCTGCCGCCCTAAAGCGATGTAGCACCAGAAAGTCTCCTCAATTATTTAAAATGCCAACGAATTAAATACTAACTCTGCTTTGGATTTTTTTATTATCCAACTTGATTTTTATTGGTCAGCGATGTAATGTATTGGAATCTTTGCCAGAGGACGGTCTAGTTCTACAACATTTTGATTAGTCACAGTAGACTGTATTACAATGATAAATTATAACACAGTGAAAATTCTACTTCTCGTCTATTCTGCCCAGTCTACTGTACTCCACACAGTTTCCTTCATTTCTCCTCCACCATAAAACTTACCCATTGTTTTTGGCTTCCTATAGCTGGATGGAAGCACGTCAGTGTGTTTGCTACTGGCTCTAAACTCAGCCTTTTTCACTCTCTTTCACTTGTTAATTTCACACCGGTTCACAGCTTCCTGCCCTTTTCCACTTATTGTTCAGTCCTGTGAATGACTTAGCTACCTTACCCAGCCTCCTGTTCCTCTACCAGCTGGTTTAAGAATAAACAGGGTAGTGGTTTCTGTGTTGGCATTGCCACTGTGATCTGGCGGGTCGTAGGCGGCATAGCACTGCCTGCTGCGCCAGATGCTCAAAATTACGTCGTCCACACTGCAGCCCCCTCGCTCCCCCAGACTGTTCGCAGCTGCCACTGAAAGGCTGGGATTTCATACAGCTCAGTCGGCATTTCTTCACGCGCTGCGTGCACAAAATTATACTACATTACTGCAGTTTCAGCACACTGGAATCCTGATCAGTGCTCTCTTTTAAACACTATTCTTGACACATTTAAATAAGATAATGAATGAAGCAAACGTTGGAGCACAGATGGGGTTTTTCAATGTTTCAGTGCCTCATGAACACGGTCTAATTACTAAAACACGGATAAGATGTAAGGGATCCATCACTTTTCTCTCTTACTTTGACATTTGCTCGCTTTTGGAAGTCCTAACTTTTGGTCCTGTGAGAGCTCCGTTGAGGGGGTCATCTCAGCTTAGCATGCCAATTAATTGTGCCACTCATCAGGAGTTTGCTTAAGAATGGTAGTGGTTTATGGTGGAATTATGCTCTGCACTAATTAGTGGTTAGCATTGACAATGTCAAGGAGAAATAGTGAACTGGAGCGTTATCATGTGACAGAAGAGACTGGCTGCTAATGCTGCCTTTTACACACTTATCACTCAGGGGGAGTAGACTCTGTCAATATCCTCTCTCCCTATTCTGTCAATTTCTTCATTCATACATATTTCTTTACAAATCTCCTGTCTCCTGTTTGCCTTTCTCCATCCTTTTCTTCTCCACCCTTTCGTTTCTCGTCACCCAGCCAGCCCTCTGGCTGTGCGCCTCACAGTTGCCATGGTAATGTTATAGTTTCTCATCTCTGTAATGTGATGTCTTATTAGGTTTCATTGGGGCGTGTGTCACAATTTTATTTCACGCGCCATTTGGTGAGCTTCGGTCTCCTGTTGAAAAACCTCGTGCCCGAGAGGTGAGCGGTGAGTGCACCGACAGCGGAGTGTGAAAGCTCCAGTGTGCGCAGTGTACAGGGTCCTGGAGGAGAGGAAGAGGGCAAGATTGAATGAGACAGAGCGAGAGATATGTGAGACAGCGCTTCTGTAGCTACATTATATTTCCTTCTTGCATCACATTATTAAGTGGCAGAACAGATACTTGAATCGTAATATGAATGGCATGCTTGTCCCTTGGTAGCTCTGTCTTTCTCCCTGTTCTGTGAGGCTGGCACACAGGGAGGGGTTTTCATCTGCTACCCAGCAGGAGGCACTGTGTGTGTGTGTGTGTGTGTGCTTTCACCCGTCCACTGAGAATGCACTTTATTTGCAGTATAGCGTGCCTACTCTGTCTCCATCTGTCTTGAGAGGGTTTTGGAGATTAGGAGGTTAGTTGATGTGGACCATTGATGATGGTGATCCAGTGGTAGGAGAACTGCTGCCGCTGAAACACATTGCTTTCATTTTCCTCTTTACGCACTCTTGTAGATGTGCACAGAATGTGTGCTATAGCTGGATAATCAATGTCTGTATTTGCAATGGAGGTCTGTGTGTTTGCTGAGAAGACGTCCTTTTGAGTTGTCAGTGTATTGTTTTCCTCTGTGTGTGTGCAATTATAACCAGGACTTTGAACAGCTGTGAAGAAAATGGTGGGGGGGGGGGTTTCAGTCAATAACTGATCAATATTAGCCCAGATGCCACTGTCAAACACTTCAATAGATTTTCTCCAACGGTGGTTTGTATCCCCCACTGTGTATTAACTGCCTTATGTCAGCCCACAGGGCTTTTAAAAATGACCCTCCTTGCGTCATCTGTCCTGTCTTTGCAGATGTGGACTTCCGAAGTGACGATGTGCGATTGTGGATATTGAACTGGCTATTTGGGTGGTAATTGCACATCGCCATTTCTCTTAGTCTGCGCAGCTGAATGAAGCTCATCCGTTTCTCACGTTTTCCGATTTGAATGTACGCCACACATCAGTGTTAAAATGATTTTCAGCAGAAAATGACGTTTGAGTTTTAAACGTGAAACCTGCTGGAGCTGGCAACCCCGTTATACTGTTTTTGTTGCAAGACCAGAACAGTTTGATTGGAAAAATGACACCACGTATTAAGAGCCATTTCATTAAGTGTGCAGAACAACAATCAAGGCAGCGTATCGTATCTCTCTCAGTGGAATTTGTCCAATCTCATGTGTCTCTGTCTGATTGGCCTCTTGTTCGGTTAGTCAAATATTAGACTAAACTTGAAAATGATACTATGAAAAGTATAACCGCGAGCATGTTTTTACCCTTTGTGCAGTGGCCTAACAACAACAACATAAGGTTTAATTTACAGAGTCTCCACCCACCAAACTGTGCTGGAATACAGCTCCTTGCAGTCCCTCTTAATAATGCGCTCAGAAACCTTCTTTTGGCTCCGTGGGCGACGAAGCAGCTGACAGAAAATGCCAGATATCATCTTCCTGTATGTGTTTGTGATGAGACGCAAGCACCGAAATTCCTTGTGTACAGTAAATGTTTGGGCCTGTGTGTGTAGAGCTTTGGTTAAACCATGACTAGCTAAGCCTGGTTTGGGTTTGTTCTCCTGGGGTGCACTTTTTGGGGATTTCTTTAATGTATCCTAGCCAGGCTCAAAGAGGAGGGACGGTGTGCTTTGGATGGCATCTGTTGCCTTTCCTTCTCCTCTGGGCTCCATGCCAGGCATGTGTTTGTCAGATGGCAGTGCTTGTAAGATGGAGGTTTCTAATATATCTTGACACATTTCGCTCTGCATTCTCCTTGACTGGGTCATTGGTAGTATTTTGAGACCTTGGGGGATATTATAATTTGGGTCTACATTCAGCACAACTCATAATAAAATGCTGCCCTCTGAGCACAAATTTGGTAGTGTTACACCAGGAGCCAGGTCTGTTTTTAAAGAATTTAATTAGCATTTCAACCCATAATAGACGTGAACTTTATAGCTAACTTGGGTTAATGTGGTGCCCCTGAAAAGATGTTTTGTGTATTTTGTGTTTTTACAAAATGAAGAAAACAACTTAATTCACCTTTTTGGAAAAATTAATGAAAATTAATGAGAAGTAACAGTTAGTGATGTATACAGACACTGACTGTGGACAGAGAGATGTTTAATTGCACTGAGAAATTTAATTGCATGGAGTTGATTATTACTTAGCCAGAGACATGTGATGGAGAAAAACAAGTGTGCAATTTAATAATTCATGCTCCCAGTTTAATAATTTGTGCACACAAAGTACTCATTTGTGCTCTCAATTTATTATCTTATATATTTTGTCTAGTAGAGGGCATCCTTCGGCGCAGTGCGTTCAGCTGAAGAAGACATTTATGAAGTTCTCCAGAACCCTGAATATTTGTTTTGAAAGACTTGGTAGTTTGTAAAGCACCTAAACTCAAACTGCTGCCTGCAGTAGAGCTGCACACCGACTAACACTGAGGACTGGAAGAGACATGTAGGTAACCATGTGAATGTGAAGTAGGACATTTTTCAGCTGACGTAGATAAAAAGAACAAAAACAATATTCTGCTGGTGACATGCTTTCATGCTACTGGCACGTATCCAGCAGAGGAGGCTAATCAATTGATGATCTAATACATTCATCTAATGTGGCAACGCAGAATTGCAACGTCAGGATCATTTCCGATTGTGCGATGCAGATTTGGATTCAAGCTCGGTCAGAGAGAGAATTAATTACACAGAAATGTGAAATTTGAAGGTGTCCACTCTTCCGCTCTCTTCTCTGCTCGGAAGAAGCAGATTTAGGTCAGGGAGATTTGGGGGTGGCAGAGCAGCTGGAGAGCTTGTTCTGGACTGTCAAAGCTGCCCTGTATACCATCTGGATGGGCTGATAGTGCTGAAAAGCCAGTTATCCTCTTTAGAGAACTGTGTGGATCTGCATAGCAAGACGCCCCCGATGCAACTCCACCTCTGGTGCATTGAAACCAAACTTTAGTTAATAATGGCACCATGCACATCACATTACTGCTTTTCCTTCTCTATGCTTTTACACAAGCATATCTGCGAACGAGCATTCACCTGTATGCACATGCACTAACACCCCCACACAGACACAAATGTAACCTGGCAGAGTGTTCTCCAAATGTTAAACAGCCAGCACTTTGGAAATACATTAACCATTCACCCTGAGCTCCAGAAAGTGTTGTCCCCTTTAAACAGCTGAGAACATCTCGTAGATTACAGTCAGGATGTCCAGACTGTTCTCAAAGAGTCACCCAAGCAGTCACAACTTTCATGCTCAGACGCAGCCCTTTATGCCTCAGTAATAATCGGTACAGACTGATGAAGACCGAACACTTCACACTGAAAGCTTTCAACAGCCAGGATTCACCTGTCAGATTTGAGAAGTGTAACGCAAGTTTGCTTTCTCCGATATCAGCGTGTGACAGACAGTTCGAGTGTTGGTGTGAAAGCATCAGCTTGCTCCCCCTTTCTGCTTCTGTGCAATTCGCATTTCTCTCTCCGGTCCAGAGGGTTTCTGATAGAGCCAACTGAACAGAAATGCCTGGATAGTGAATACACAAATCCACTTTTTTTATTTTTTTATTCCTAAATCCACTTCTTGTTGAGATGCCATTTACCGTAGTAATCGTGCCTCAAGCACCACTTCTGCTCAGCCTTTTGTGTAGCACCCTTCCTAAGTGGAAGGTGAAAATGAACATTGCACCTCTCAGCTGAAGCTGTGACACCAGTTGTCATACCTTTTGATTTAATCCCTAAGTGTTAATACATTTTGTGTTTTAATAAGCACATAATCCACTCTTAATGCACTCCACTTTCGTGTTTTTTTTTCCCGTTTTTTTGTTTAGTGAAGCCCAGACTGTACTGATCAGTTTTAGCTGTGCAACTAATCAAAGATGCTCAAATCTTGATGCTAAACTGTGGCTTCCCATGAATGATCAGATCTAGACAGGTAACTAGAGAGGTAGCTTTTCTGATCTTACGGGGTTTGTTTTTTTCCCCCAGTTTTATTCATTATTTATGTATTCCACCATCAGGAAAACACACCCATGAAACATTGACATATTGTTGTTTGAGAATTTTCATGATGATTTTGTATGTTTTTTGTGACTGTTCTGGCTATTTATAGTATACGTGTAATTTACAAAGCGTGGGATTATAGTTTGCTCTGGTGCATTACGTCATTTTGCTTATCTCCACACGGACCACACACTGTGTGTAGTGAGTGTGATGAAAGACAATGGATGATTGATGCACACACAGCATCTACACATCTGTTGTGCTCCTCAGGGGGAGTTTTGAGGGATGCCCAGCCCCTTTGAGAGGTGCTGGGGTGTGGGAAGCTACAGTTTGGGATGCAACGTGGAAACTCCGCAACTCTCAAACTCAGCTTTCACCAGCATTACATCATCCCTTGGCCTTTTCCACCAACCACATCAAATGGTGCTGAGGCAAGGCCTGTTTACGGGGAAGGGCAGTAGATGGGCTCCACTGGGCTTTTGGTTGCCCTGAAACCTGGTCCTCCTAGTATTCATGTTTCCTGGCACCTGTGAACTCAAAATCTGATCCGAAATAAACGTCATGATTAAAGTCAAGAAGACGTTCAGCTACGATGCAGTTATTTAGAGTCGACAGCCTGTTTGCAGAGTACGAACATGTTTAGATCCAAAAACGTTGAGTCTTTATTCATTTCTGTGTGTTTGCAGAGAGCGGCTTCCTGACATGGAGGGTTCCAGCAAAAAAATAAAAAAAACCCCACTCCTGGCTGACTCTTGCTGCAGTGCAATGTAATGTCATCCTGCTGTGTACCGAATTGTCCAATCAAATATGTGCATAATCCATATTACATTATAGCAGGAATGGCATAATTACACATTTTACTTTGTGATCATCAAGATGGAGCATAAAATGTAAAAGATGATCGCTGTCATCTCACTGCAGAGTTGTAAAATCCTTCCTCATTGTATTATAAATCCACTGTGCAGTGTTTTTGTAGTCTGATAACTCATCGATGTATTACTGAACCTGGAGCTCCTGGATGATATTTTATTATTCCAATGTACCCTGTAGCATCAGGCCCACACTAAGGGCCTTAGTACACTTCAAACAAACTGTTGGATTGTCTGACACACTTACATTTCTGACATCAGGAAGAGATCATCTGGGCAACCAGCTGCAACATCATGAATGCCTCTGAGAAGAGACTGAAAGCTCGTTCCATAATCTCTATTTGTATGGTTAATTGCATCGAGGCCACATAAGAAGAACTGCAAAGGCCACAGAGTTCTTAAAGAGCGATCAGGCTGGCAGTGTAATGAGGAGACAATGACAGGAGGCTCGTCTTTAAACTTGGCCGGACAACACGTCCTACGACCTAGTTTGTTTGTTTGGAGCATACTGAACCCTTGACGCTGCCTCTTGTGCCTCAGTGCTGTTTTCATTCTGAATAATTGCTAAGAGGTTTATGGCCATCGTTCAACTCTGTGAGTAGCACTTGATCATGATTCAACTCCATGTCTCCCATGAAGGGATTCAATTCAGCTAATAATAAATCCAGAAAATAAGCCATTGTCACATTAAGTACCACTGCATGCATCTTAATATCGCGTAGCCTTTAGTTATGAGTTGCCACAAATTTTTATGAAGTGCTCTGACAGAGGGGCATGACATAGTTATGAAATAAAATACGGTTGATTGGAGTCAGTGTTTTTCTAATGCGTTTCAGTCGGACGGTGATAGAGATGTTGTGATGTGATGAATGCCAAATGGAGTCCGATGAAGTGATGAGTCACAGAGGAGTGTGTCAGCACTGAGGCCCAGTGAAGGCTGTATCTATCTGGCCCACGCTGGATTTTGTAGGGGGTGGGGGAGGGGTGGGGATGCGCCGCGGAGGGTGCGGGTGGTGATGGATGAGGACTCAGCAAGAGAAGGACGAGGCATGAAATAGAATGAGGATGAAGGACAGAGAAGTCCTGGCCAGCCCAGGGAGGGGGAAGGAGACTGTGAGACAGAGATGGAGAGACTGAGAGTGTAGAAAGAATGAGGGTCAGAGAGAGACTAACCTACTCTGAAATTTGCTGATGTTTGCTCCTCTGAGCTGCACTGTGGCTTCACGCTTAGATTTGCATTTACTCAGACAATACGAGGTAAGTGTATCGGGTAAGAATTCTTCCTCAGCTGTCAGTCCTGTGACGGCCAGCTTGTCAGTGCTGGTGTGGAACAAGCTCAGCTGGTGGTGTGGTTCACACTTCTCTTTCACCACCTTATTTCGAGGATGATCCAAGATTGAGGACGATCGTGTTCTTTACAGTGTCGCTTTTAATGCAAATGTAATGACTTCCCTGCTCGCATTGGAGCCTGAAAAAAAGAAACCGCTCTTCCGTGCTTCTTTTAAACCACATTTCTAATGACCTTCCAAATGGTCATCTATACTGGAGGTCCTGCTGTGAATCTGCGAATTACTGCTGGATTGTGGGTAAATGAAGCTTTCGTTCTGGCTGTGAGCTGTCAGGATGTGTTTGAGGAAAGCGGGATCGTATTCATACGCACACGCTCACATACAGTACACTCTCTCTCACTCAAACACACACACACACACACACACACACACACACATTAGTTTATCTGTCACTCCTCTTCCCTCCTCAGTACTATATCCACCGCGTCCTCTCTCTCTCTCTCTCTCTCCCTCTCTCTCCCTCTCTCTGTCCCTGGCCATCCTAGTATGGCCTGACCTTCCTTGGGTTGTCTTCCTGACTTCCGCAGGCCGGCAGGGGAGAGGGGCCGGCTGTTACCAGGCCAGACAGATGGCAGGGTCTAGCCCGGGACTGCAGACTCGGACTGGGGCAAACCCACAGGCCAAACTGGTGACTGCGGCAGCAGACAGGAGCTCTGCGGGAAGCAGCTTCACCACCACTGTAATTGGCCCCCTCCTCATTGTCAAAAATTCTAATTAGCTGTCTTTAGCGTTCGCACAGGTGAACTGACGGTCCTGAATTGGTGCTATAGCTGTTTGTCACAGGTGTAGTAGGTTTTGTCCCAACGCTCGTACACAGTTTCATTGCGGACTTTTAGCTGACAGGCGGCTGAGCTGGAGGGAGATGAAGATGATTGGAGTGGAAGAGTCAAACCGATGACAAGGAGGTTTGACAGCAGGGGAGCAAGCTGGTGGGGGTGAGAGGCAGCATGTGCTGAAGAGCTTGATCGGAAAGGACTGGAGTGTTCCTGTCCTTGGAGTGGAGTCAAACCCCCTACTTCCTTCTTCTGCTACATCAGCTCCTGAGCCTCTACGGGATGTGTATCAACAGCACAGGCCTGTTTGCTTTCTGCTGAAGCATTCGAGGATACCCTATAAGCCGCCCTATTATATCGCAAGTCATAAAGCGTGCTTTACGTAACCTTTGTTCGGTAGGAAGCAGAGAGCACAGCTGTTTGTCTCAACCGCTCTCAAATTAGTGGCTGTATGCAAATGAAGCCATCTTGCTGATACAGTCGAGCAGGGCCTGTTATCAGAGTGGTCAGGGTGAGGGAGGACAACTAATTCTGGTGGGGCAATGACAGCGCTACCTTCCTGTAACTGAGCTCTCTGTATTCCAGCCCATGAGTCAGGTGTTGAGATGAAAAAGCAGCCCGCCTGTGCTACATGGCTAATTTAAGAGATTAACACCTGTTCTACCAAGGCACATTAATCCTAATCCTGCTTTAACCCCTTTGATCTGAAGTCAGAGTGATTTAAGGAGTGGACTTGCCTAATCCCTTCACAGCAGTGACCAGAACGCACAGGTACCCGTGTGTGTAGTGTGTTTACAGTGTTTACTGTGCTCAATACCACAACTTTGTGTTCATTACGGCACAGAGTCATTATTGAAACCTTTTGTGCGTCTCTGCTTCAGAAGGGTTCATTCACATTTGATGCACTCTCACAGGGTTAGATTAGTAAGGGAAGGAAGAGCTGTCATTGGCATAATAAGCCTAGAGTATTAAGGTATTATAGTCTAATCTTTGAGGGGAAAAATGTTTTGTTGAAGCAAAAAGCTACAGTATGTGGTCTGGCTTTGGCTTAGACTTTTATAAATCTGCATTTTAACAACTACAGTAACCAAAGGAGAAGCTACAGAGGATCTTAGAAGCAGTTAAATACTTGAGCAGTTATTTGCTATTAATTGTAGTCTGTTCAAGAGATTATCAGTCATAAATTGTGGCTTTAATGCTTTAATGTGCTTATTATGATTACCAGATTGTGGTGTGTGACAGAGTGTGCATGTGTGTGTGTGTGGGTGTGTGTTTGTGATGGCAACACATGGATACATTTGATATGAGAGAGAAGGGGGTGGGGGGGGACTGTGGGAGAATTCAGATAGATTTGGTGTGGTGACGATGGTGGGAAGAAAGGTAATTGGAAAAAGAGAGGCATGAGATTTGGTTTGGGGCTTTTCTAAATGAGGGACTAGAGATGGGTGGGTCTGACCACAGGATGGTTTTGTGTGTTTTTATATGTGCGTGTGTGTATTTGTATTTGTATTTGTGGAAGCAGATAGACACAAACACACTTGAATTCATTGTCCTGCTCCATCTCTATGTTTAGTATATGGACTGAGGAGGACCACACAGGATCTCTGTCGGAGTATGTGGCAACCCTGTTATTATTGATCCTGCCGCAGACGTCAAACCCCAGCGTCTATTTAACTGCCGGCCTGATTTAAACAATATGCTGGAGCCTGTTTCATCCATGTCCAAGACCACTGAATTATTAAACACATCTCTAAAGCAAAGGTCCCTCTCTTTGCATAATGTCTTCACACAAATCTACTGTTGAGCGACTCCAAGGGAAAAACAAGCCCTTCTTCATTAGTGTAATTGGGAGGAAAAAAGAAAGAAGAGAAAATTAGGGGATGGGACTTAAAGAGAATGAAAAAGATCATAATCATATGTCTTTATCACGCTGTGTGAAGAATCATTGATTAAACACTAATGTCTCAAAAGAAAGAGAGCTTTCAATAGCATTTTCATTATCACACCCTTTACAGAATACAGATAAGGGTGTTTATGTTTCCTCTGTGGGGCTAGAGATGAGCTTTTGGGTGCATCAGGACATAATGAAAGCATTCACACTCCAGGGGCCTCAGTAAAAAAGCTTGTGAACGTTTGAGTGTATGCATGGATGTTTTTTTTATGGAGATGTAAGTCGTTTTTTGTACCATCAACCCACAAATCACAAATTAACTCCAACCCGGACACAAGACCTGGCAGTTTTCTCTTGCGATTAGCACTCATGGGGTATGTAGGAGCCAGATTTTGCTTTCTGTTTTTTTCTTTTTCTTTGTTGTGTACCTTTAAATACTTGTTCTTTCTTCGTACTCATTGCCTATGTTACCAGCAGCAAATCTGGTAAAAACTGAATAACATCTGTAGGCATGGTGAATAACCTATTCACCAAAATTGCGTGTATTGGTTGAAATGGGTGTGTTCCACAAAATAATATTAAGGCTTCTACGCCTCACAGTTCGAGACCTGAATGAAAATGGCAAAATGGTGGCTATTCAGTATTTCCTTGGCTCATAGCACCTTTCCACCAAATGTTTAAGATAAAGTTTTACATTTTCTTTGGCTTATTTAAAAAGTAACCAGACGGACAAATTAACGGCTTAAAATGTAAAATTCTCGTCAGATGTAATGAAGCAGAATAACATGCTTATTACGTCGGTATTACTGCATACACAAAAAGCCCGTAAAGTGGTGGTCGTTTTATGTGAAACTGACGCATTTAGTCTTTAGCATTTAGAGATGTATGCTGTGTTGTCATCTGTTTTCTTCCATGTTGTGCTGTTTTTTTCTTTCCAGTTTTTTCTTGCCAATCTGGTCTCCTGTACTGCAGCCCTTGTCACTGATACCTACTGTTGTGGCTTGGGGAGGTTGTAAACAGCCATGTGCCTCCTTTAATACACATTCATTCAGGCACTTCTTTTAACAGGCATCTCCTAGGGCAACTGAACTCCCATTCCAACTAGTGGAACTCACTAGTGCAGCAACCTCCCACTAACAAAAAAACTTACCAATTGTGTTTGCTAGCCGCTACCAGGATTCAACCCAGCTCTCTGCACTGGTGAGCGAATGTTTTGCTCCCTGTTCTGACCACCGCCACCACAGCCTGACTTCATTTTAATTGGTGATCCTAGATAGTCTCCATGTTGTTAAGTGTGATGTGTCATCAAAATGAGACGATCTGCCTGCAGCTCACATCACTGAGCGTGCAACCTGCCGACCGGCAGGCGAGGAATTGAGGGCAGTGAAGAGAGAAAGGAAAACAATCTTCTTTACACTCTGTAGCTGTTTTTGTCATTGAAGACCAGATCATCACCTTCTTTGAACTGTTTATTTAGCTGCATAGTGAGTAGTGAACACTGACCCGACTGCTTCATCCCGGTGTGAGTGAGTTTTGCCTTCACTCTGGAGATGAACCGCTCTGCTCCCCGTGGACAGGACCCAGCAAACAAATAAGATTTGGAGTGGTTTTCAGGGCCCGTAACAACAGCCTTTGCTCGGGGGCACGCTGGGTGGTCAGTGTGTGTGACCTTCTCATCGCGGGGCTCCCTAACCCCCATCCATCCCTATTAGAGGACACTTATCAGGGACAGCAGCCAGAGTGACACACTCCCAGCTGGTCTTCCCTGGAGAAAATGCTGTGCAGTGCGGGGAAAGATCCCCATGGTGCACTGAGGTGTGTGTGTGTGTGTGTGTGTGTGTGTGTGTGTGTGTGTGTGTGTGTGTGTGTGTGTG
>JAVQJF010108358.1:0-52948 GCA_036023855.1 Gadopsis marmoratus | reverse complement strand
AAGAGGAATTTCTCTGGACTGGTCACTCTTCAGAGACAGGCAGCTGGATACCAGAGATGCCGCTCTGCCCTCCTCATCCTTCCCACAAACACTCATCTTTGGCCTAACAGGGCAGAGCGCAACACACAATGAGGACTGTGGATTTTGTCTCCCGTCACTTGCATTAAAACTCATGAAGGGTCTCTTTGCTGCCAGTACGGACAAGAGGAGCAAGTACAGTGATAAATAGCGCTTTTCAGGTATGTGAGTGTTTTATCAAGATAGATTTTTAAAAAGATTTGCAACTATCCTTTGAATGGTACATGAGCGATGACCGCGCAATGAGTAGCGGAGGTGAAGAAGGAAGGCCATTATTTTATAGACGATCATTGCGAATTAACATATGACGGCTCACATCCCTGAACAAACTTTATACCTGAGTGATGGGAAAGTGACAAACACCTCGCTTTATGTCAATCCACGCTGAAAGAAAGACAAGTTGCAGTCTTTTTGCAGTGAACAGAGACTTTCCTACAAGAATAATAACAGGGTGCAGATGCATTTGCTACTAAAGCAAGACGAAGAATTTCTTAAACGGACGTCACAAGCACACAGCTTTTCAGTTTTTATCTTTCACTTGCACTATAGAATCCCTATAGAGGTGAAAGGAAACATGCAGTACATGAAATGTTGCTTGATTTATTCCACAAGGCAAAGAGAATAAGGACAACTCTTACTTTGCGCTGAACAGTCCAGGTTCATTGCTGAAGGCAAGAGGAATTTCTCTGGACTGGTCACTCTTCAGAGACAGGCAGCTGGATACCGGCGACGCCGCTCTGCCCTCCTCATCCTTCCCACAAACACTCATCTTTGGCCTAACAGGGCAGAGAGCAACACAAGCTCACATCAGATATTGAAATCACTGCGGCTCACTATAGGATGCTTCTGTAGATTGGCAAAACTTTGGACTTCACACATTTGCTTTTTAATGAGAGCAGACTTGTTTTCTTGAACCTGCTGTTACTAGCCTTCATAATGATGCTGCCCAGCTCTGTAATGGGCTCATATTTGTGGTTATCTAAGGTTTAGTTGGTGGGTCACATTGTCAAAAATAACAAAGAGGGAAACGGTTATACTGTAGGTAGATAAGACCAATGACTGTGAAATAACCAAAACTTCCAAAGTTACAGTGTTTCTGATGACGGCTCACATCCCTGAAACCAACTTGCTGCCTAGACTGATGAGTAAGTCACCAAAGCTGCGATGGGAAAAAAACAGCTGACATTGTTTGCGTTCATTCAAGAAAGAGAAGTAGCGTCTCCGTCGGTGACGTCACGGCTCGTCATCGTAAACAGGAAGTAAAAAACACACGTAGCAACAACAATAACAGTAGCCTACTATCGCAACAATTGTTATTTACTATTCTGTCATGTGGCGTAAGTAAACATAATTACCATACCAGGTCACGTGATCAACATACCGCACATTCAGTGGAAACACTGCGAGAATAATAACAGGGTTTTATTCTGCCGGTCTCAGCCACACAGGCCGTAAACGTTCACCTTGTGGTAACGACACTTGGGTCTACTTTATCTTCCAACTGGCGTTTAGCTGCCAGTGTTGCTCCGCTCACATTATCACATTAAGTTACATCGTATTAGTTAGTTTAACCTCTCAAGACCGTACATTTCCCTGCTGCAGACTCTACAATACACACGTCGAACATCTACCTACCTGTCGTTGACCAAAGGCTGCATCATGTCCGTAGCCTACATGTTTAAACATCCACCCAGTTCGTCTTATTTCCGCTGTAGCGCCTGAACCAGAGACGGTAAAAAAAGATGTTGCAATAGTGACGCTGTCTGAAGACGCGCTTTCTGGGTTTCAACAGACGTAGGCTCTTGGTCAGCCCATACGCTGCACTCGTATTCTGATCTTTACGGTAAATTTCACTACTGAATGGTGGCAGCTAAGTACTCCAGTACTGTACAAGTACTGTACAAAGTACAAGTACAAACTTGAGTCTTTTTTCTTCACTTCTGCTCCACAGTTCGGAGGGGAATTTTGTACTTTTTGCTCCACTGCATTTATCTGATAGCTTTAGTTGCTACTTTACAGATTAACATTTTAAAACATGAAAATCATATAAAACATGACGTTTTATTAAATTACAGAACTAATCTACCTAACAGTGGCCTTTATACAAGTAGGCCTACAGCTTAAACGATTAGTTGAATAATTGATTTGTTGATTGAATAATCTTTTTTAAAAATTAGCTATTTTGTTTTTTCAAGTAAAAATAATCAGGTTTGTATTATTGTTTGGACAAAACAAGAACTGTGACGGTGCCACTCTGGGTAATTGTGACAGCATTTCTCACTATTTTCTGAATTGCTACAAACCAAACAATCAATCTATCAATGGAGAAAATAGTGGAAATAACCAGTAGTTGCAGTCCGATACGGAAATAGTTAAAAATGAGCTCCAACTAACAGTACAATCCTGCTTTAAAGTAATAATAATCTAATGATATAACATCTAATAGTATAACGGGGTACTTTTTGGCATTTAGTTCTTTTAATATTTTAAGTACATTTTCCTGATTATACTTAAATATTTTTACTTATGCAATATTTTCAACATATGACTTTTACCTGCAACCGTTTTTTTCCAGTGCTAGATAGTACTTTTTCTTAGGCTTTGAGTACTTCCAGATTAAGTGCCCAGTACTTACAGAGTAAGTGCCCACTATTTACAGAGTAATTACAGAGTAATCAGAATCAGAAATCCTTTATTCGTCTCACAGTGGAGAAATTTACAGACTAAGTATCCTGTACTTACAGAGTAGGAAGAGGAAGATTATCTACAGGACACTGAAACTGTTTAACATCACTGCTCCATGTGCAAACAAGAAACGGTATTGTTTAAACGGTGTAAATCTGGTAAATGAAAGGTAACATCCTTGAAATAATTTACCAACTATATCGCTTGTAAATGTTCCAACAATGTTGAAATGTTTTAACATCGGATAATAAGAAGGAAGACTATTTCAGAAGAAAAAGTTAAAAGTTTGCATCACTGTGCATGCCATCTATCATCTATCATCTATCATCTATCATCTATCTATCTCTGTGAGTCCTAGAAGATTGCGGATGTTAAAGTTAAGTAAAATGTAGTACATTAAATTTAACACAAAATTCCAGTTTCACTCTGGTTCCTCATGGATTTGAAAACATTTTGAAATACAAACAGGTCAGGTACATACTTTACATTTTAAAATAGGTCCTTGATCTGCTGAGCAAGTTAATTAGGTGAAAGTTAGTATATTTGGGCATGCAGCACGTGGATATGTGATGCAGTGGTTAACACTGTGGCCTTCAGCAGGGTTTTTGGTTGCAGTTCTGAATCTGTCTGACCAGCCAAACGCCTGCTTCTAAAGCCTTTACGCTATTTACCAAATCGATATTACAGTATTTGGCCTGCTTAAATACTTGTCAACCCTGTTCAATATTAGCCTTTGTACCAGAGGTACAATGCTTAGTATATTAATTGATTAGTCAAACATTCTGCATGTTTAACCACAGACTGTAACTAAAGTGTCAGCTGGACTTTATCTTTTTTAAGGCACTCATTTGTGGTGTTATCACTGGATTGAAGAGGGGTTATCAGTGGTCATCACCCTCATAGGTATGGGTTAGAAGGGGCCTGCTACACCTACACTGTAAGTACAGAGTAGGTGTCATTTTTTTTAAATAATCTTAAATTTAACATGTAACCAAAGCTTCCAAATAAAAGTAGTGGTGTAAAAAGTTGAAATTTCTCTCTGAAATGTATTAAATCAAAAGTATAAAGTACCATGAAATTTGAATTCTCAAAAGTACAAGTACGTCAAAATTGTTGGTTATTTAAGTACAGTACTTGAGTAAATGTGCTTTCAACACTGCAAATTATACACACATTTCAAGATGTTCAATAATGTAAATAGAATGAGATGCCTGTTCAATTTGAAGATAAATGTCTATAAACGCAACCGTCGTCGTGTAATAACACTTGTTCAACAGCAGAGGGGGGCATACACTCATGTGTCCCAATATTAATATCCCTTACCAAAACTGCAAATTGGTAGCTTCATATTTTAAAGAATGTAGGACATGTATTTGTCATAACAAAATACTTCACATGAAAATAAAGCATTTGCTCAGTGGGTCTGTGGCAGAACTTGATCTACTGGGAAAATGGAGGATTTTATGTCTTCATTCATTATTTAATGATCAAAAGCTGTAATAAACCACTTGATATTATTTAAAAATCAAAACAGCTTAGTCGATCTAGCTGTGCTTAAAGTTAGATAGGCCTACTAGATATTTAAATTTATATTTAAATTATTAAAACACTTTGAATTACTGAGACATTCACTTCTCTGCACAACTTTGATTGATTAAAAACATGAGACGAGCCCATGTTATTCAACCAGGAAGGTTATCTCGCAGGATATATCCAGAATCACACCACCCCGATGCACTGTGGGGACACACTTACACACACACGCACACACAAGCGCACACTCTTCCACATCCTGTGACACTGCGGCAGGCAATGAATATCCACCACACACACTCACACTGTGCACCGGCAGGACCAAGGCCGACTGCCTGCTAGTATTTTTATAATCTTCATCCTCCCTGACTTGTTGCTTCCCTCCTGGCGCCAGTGGTCTCAGCCCTCCCCCTGCAATACCTCAACCTTACACACATACTTGCAAACACACATGCTCCTGTACACTCAGCAGCCCCTCCATGGATAATTGACACCAGCTGTTGCAAGGTGCCTCTTCCCTCGACCCCCTGCACCCCTCCTCACCCTGCTGCTGCTGCTGCACTTGCCTTTCTGGCAAAAAGCTATTCCAAAGCCCCCCTCGCTCCCTTTCCTTTCTCTCCCCTGGCTCACACCCTCTCCCTCTCACATGCCTCTGATTGCGTTTGCCACTTCCCATCAGTTGTGCTGATTGACCGATAACTGTGTTTTAGTTTTGTTTATATTGTATCCATCCGTCTCTCGTTAGTGACACCTCACAAAAGCTCAAATTCATCCCATTTTAGTAGCAAGAAATCACTGGAATTCCAGCTTCCTGCTTGCCTTCATAGTCTATATCTCAGGCCCAAAACACACTAGGAGACTTGAAATCATAATCAGCTGTAAAAAGACTTTTAATTATCAGATATCTGTCATTAATCTATAGGATCTCTTTCAGATTTTTCAGGATTGCAGGTGTAAAAATCAAACATTTGAACAGTAACAAGCATTTTTTCATAATTTTCAGACATTTTATAAAAAATGTAATCATTTAATCAAGAAAATATTTGGCAGTTAGATTGATGAGGAAAATAATCATTGTTTGCAGCCCAACATTTAATCATGTAGTGTTCTCCTCACTTTAAGGACATCTTGTTTACGTCGTCATTCTCTCCCTCCCTCTGGTTTCCCCTCCGGGTTTAGCTATATTTGAGAGTTGAGACATGACCCGGCCATTGGTGACTGCAAGCCGCTGCTCTGTGGCTGGAATTTGGGGAGTTTGGGAGAATGGAGGAGGTGGGGGGGGGTGTTGGGACAGGCATGTCAGACTCTCTTTTCCAGCTGGTCCTGAGGGGTCAAGCTGTGTGTGGATGTGTGCGTGTCATGGCCTCTCATTAGGGGGTCAGACGCATCGGCTCCAGACCCCCATGGTAGGATTGCTGGGTGAATCTGCAGTGATCCTGCCACTTTGATGCCCCTGACCCCCATCCCCCCCGCCAGGAGGCTAATGAGCCACAGTGAGCTATGTAGGCATGCTGTAATTGTCAGTGTTTTTGTGTGTGTGTGTGTGTGTGTGTAGATTTGTGGTGGGGGCATTAAGAAGAGGTGCAAGAAACTTTCAGACCTCCGATATGCTTTGTACTTGCAGATCAGCTGACTAAGCTGTGTATCTTTGGGCGTAAATAGAATAATGTTAGAATAACTGCAAAATAGTTAACGCTGCACCTGCTCCTCGTGGTGGTATCTTGCAAGATGAAAAAATTAAATAACATAAAACTTTAATGGAGAAGTGTCTGCTACTTCTGTAAATATCTTTCTTCATATCTAAGGCAACATTTACTTTTAAATTTGAGAAATTAATCTGACAGACAGACAGAGGACATGTGTTTGATAAGTTTGAATTTGCATGGTAATAAACTATGTAATCAATATGATTAATTGTAAGTCAAATATTTTTTCCCAATTCATGAAAAACCATTATAGAAAATCCACAAAGCTAGCAAAAAAATCCAGTCTCGTGGATTTTGGGAACATTTTTCCTGATGAGTGCACAATAGTATCCATCAGAATTTAGAATCTCCTTTTGACAGATACACCTACATTTTGGACACAAATGATCGGATGATTTCAGATGTCTTGAGTAACTTTGAAATCTCAAACGGATCATTGTCAGACATTTTCAGAGCTGACAAACATTACTGACTAGCACTGAGGCTAAAATTTGCAGCACTGTTTGTGATAAGGTTCTACATAACTCTACTTCATGCATGGGCCACTTTTTATTTTATAGGCCACTGTAATGCAAAATGAAAATCTCTGTGGGTCTACACTTGAGTTTGATTCAAAGCCTTAACCATCAGTAATTACTGACCATAATTACTAGTCCTTGACTTTTTCCCCCCCCTTTCTGTTTATCGCTAACATCTGAAAATTGACCCAGCACTACTTCACATAGCTGAACAGGCAGTGAGACGTGAATGTGTTGTATTGGGCGGGGCAGTGCAAGCCCTGGCCCGCAAAAGGAAGCCACGGCAGTCCAAAACAGGTGCTCAGACTCTCTTTTTTCTCACTTCTTTTCATCATTCATTCCCTTTCCCTCCTTCTTCTCCCCACACCTGTTAAGGTGTCAGGAGGACTCATGCTGGTTCAGCCGAGCAATGTAGCCAAGTCTGAGCTATGCCAAGTTGGGTGGGGGTCTGAGTTGAGTTATAATGGTAATTATTTAACTTGTATATACTTTATCTCCTTTGCCACCCCCTTCTGCCTTCCCAGTCAGTATCTGCTTTCCCTCGATGTAAGGTGTTACTTGGGGTTGATTATTTGTTTGTCTTTCAGTGCTCTAAAGCTTAGGCCAAAAAGGGGGGCAGGGACAGTCAGACAGGCAGGAGTGGGCCTATGGCATGGCATGTTAATAAAGCAAATGGGGAAACCCTGTAATTATGTTTAAGAATTATTTTACAGATGGGTAAAACAATGTGTGCCATCTGTTTAGAGCTGAATGCCTTGGGTTTTTACTGTGATGGCATAACCACTGTAAAAATCAAAATGGCAACAGAGACAATGTGATTTGAGGTGATTTGATTCTGGTCCAACTGATAGCTCCAGGGGTGACAGGTGGTCCCTGCCCCCCGGTGGAGCACCTTACTGGGCTCGCACTAAGCCCTTAGACCCCTGTCTGTTGTCACCATGACAGGGATCATTACTCAGCAATGGTTTGTGGTGCCAGCTCTAACATGGGAAAGATTGTCTGCAGTTATCTGAAAACTATCTGAGAACTGACAGGCTCTTGTAACACCCCACAGCTGGCAGCTGAACTACAGTGTAAATAAAGTGTAACATCACTAATAAGTACAATTAAAAGGTAGGTTAAAGGTATTATGGGTTCATGCAGGCCAATTTCATTTCTGATATTTAAGATGTGGCATTTGAAAGCAAAGTAGCAAGAATGGGCACAAGCTCAACTGAATAATTAAACAGTGCATGTATGGAGCAAAATATTGAACAATCTTATAAATCACAAAGAATCAGCCAGAAGTACATTGTAATACATTTCATTTTCTCTTATAAGGAAATGTGCTTTCTATTTTCCCCAACTTCAGTGAATCCAGCTGAGGAGAGGGAACATGGGGCCTTGCTCCAGGACACTTCAGAAGTGTGGATGCTAAACAGAGTTATTCTTAAGAGACAAGATGTCAAAAATATTACACTGTAACCTATTTAGAAAAATAAAAAAATAAATGAACCATATCAAGCTTGATTGCCTTAAATATATCAGTTCAATGATGTGTTACAATTTGAATTTTTTTTTATATGAAATCAACTTTCTGCCTTCCCTCTGCGTCCCCACATTTCACACTACTGCAAAACCATTTTGCTTACTCTGCAAATGAGAAAAAGAACTGGACCAGGTACTATTTGTGTTTTACAGATTAAATGACTGTGATCAGATCTAACATTGAATCCTCATAAAGTGGTATCATTCCAGTGAAACTGATTTGGGCACATCTGGAAAAGCTTTATGGGATGTTTCAAATACTGTGTTTTGTCTGTTTGTGTGTGTGTATTTGGGTAGCTGTCATGTGGGAATCCTCTCAGCATTCTCCACAGGGGGTTGTTTTCTTTGGGTTTCAACAAACAAGCTCTCAGGTAATGACTTCAGTGTGTTGGTGTGTTTTTGTTTCATTTGTGTGACACCAAATTCAGCTTAAGTGAATACTGAGATACCATGTGCAACTGATATCTGCCATTAAAGCAGTGTAGCATCCAGCGACACCGTATACTGCAGTCTTTTTTCAATAGGTGGTGCATGTCTGTTACGCTGGTGCACGTGTGTGTTTGTGCTTGTTTGGGCAAATGCTCGTGCATGCATGCCACCCTGTGCTCCTCTCATCTGGCCGGGCCCTCTAGCTGGTAATCTGAGCATAGAGATTAGAAAGAAAAACAGCAGAGAAGAATGTCTTTGGTTGAGCCAGCGAGGAATTTACAATGGCCTTCAGGCTGCTTTGACCTCTCCCTCCCTTTCTCTCTCCCACTCTCTGTCTCTCTCTCAAACACACACATACACATACACATACACATACACACACACAAATACTTAAAGGAATAATTAATTAGTTTATAACCTAGGTCTTCTTTCATAGTTCTGTTCATTTGTATCAGTTATGATAACACTTTACTCCGTAGCTTCAGTTAAAATCTGAGGACAAGGTGACATCACTAGAACAGTGATTAGGCAGATTAAGTTGGTCACATGATCACACAGGTTATAAACATCAGTTAAGACGTATTATCTCATTTTATGGAACTAAACCAAAAAGTGGCACACCTGCCATGCTGTCATATTCATCTTAGAATTCTTTCACGGTGGTGGATTGATTTTTCAAATTACACTATTTGATTATGATTAATAAAAAATTAAAGGGAAAACACAGGAATTTGGCATTTTTATATATATTTTTATACTTTCTAAAAAAGAAACTAACAAAATGATCAAAATGATTTTTTAAATAGATGCAATAAACACAGCCAAAATACTACATAAACATGACAAAGCATGTATAATGAAATAAGATGTAAAGAATAGTAATTAATAAAGGTTTTACAGAGACTTGATTTTTGGCAGCGCAACTTCAATATGTTTCTGCATTAGTAGCTTCCAATGTGATTCCATGGGTTTTGACTAAAGTACGAGGAATTTCCCTGACAATATCATTCCATTAATTCGAGTGGGAGTGAAACTCGAGCAAAAATTCCCAATCACAAAATAAGTGTGTCAATTAACAGCTATTATAAACATGACAATCAATTTGTTACAGGGATATATTGTGTGAAATCTGAACATTTGCATTGCTCGCCATACTGGACTGCAGTGATGTCATTGCAACTCCCACATCTTGGCAGTGAAATTGGTGAATAAAATCCTCATCACAATCAACACAAACAAAAAACAATAGCCAGATCTTCAAAAATAAGAAGAAGGAAAAAAAAAACCTATTGTTGTTGTTGGACGTAGAGAGAAGATATATTGTGATACGTCCCCATCTGTTGCCAAAAGGATGTAATGGTCTGATGCGGCTGTCCAACAGCTTGCAGCGATGTTACCGTGTGGCCAGAGATGACACCATGTTACGGGACAGACAGGGAGTTTGAGGCGAACGCTTCAATGGAGTTCTAGTTTCAGAGAGACATCTGTGTGGATACTCAAGACAAACTGGCTACCAGACCGCCTGATCTGATACCCCTCGCACCGTCACAGTCCAGCAACCTGCCTTCCTCCTAGACAAACCTCGCCAGCGTGTGTGAGTGTGTTGGTGTGACAGAGGGAGAGGAGGGGTACACAGGTCTTTGCACAGACGAAGGGGACAGGTGTTAAGGACAGGAGGTGCCGTGTGACCCGAGGGTGTGGTCAGGTGGTGACACACCTGTCCCTACTTGCACTAGAGGGTTCAGTTACACACACACACACACACAAGCATGCACATCAGCCCGACTATGTGTTCTGACATGCAATGTTAAACCAACTAGCCTCTCATGCGATGTGAATCTGCTCGGCATGACAGACCAGGGCCGATTCCTGTTATGCCAATGGAAACATGGCAAGCTCAGCTCTATAGCAAAGTAATGTGGTCATTCGGTGAGAGGTGTGGGGACATACGAATTGAGCGGTAGATATGCCACATACATCTGTGTGGAGATTTGGTTACCATGAAGAAGCGCGTGTGACAGAGTGAAAGGGGTAGCGAGTAGAAAGTGTCTCTGGATATGATTTATTATTATTATTATTATTGTTGGATTACGTGGCTTGTTCTATTAAAAAAGGGAGCGAATAGTTCCACAGCAAGTCAACTGTTACCTGACATGACTGATTATGCTGGGAAGGCTTGACTACGACTGGAATGGAAACGGCCGCAACTGTGTCCAGATTAATCTTTTCAAGGCTCAGTTGTTCATTGAAATTCTTTATTTTAACATAAAATCCGTGGAGCTCCCCTTTAAGGTAACTGACAGCTCAGTACAGTTTGAAGATTCAGTCTGCTCCAAATGCTGCAGTAATCCCATCTGAATGGTTCAGAAACATTTTCAGTAGATTTTAAATTCAGATTTCTGAGATGTGGAGCTTGATGTCACCCTGTGGTCCCCTTTTAAAGTAGAGTGTAAGCGGACACCAGTGTGTGGGGCACATGTAGTTCTTCTGTAAAACCTTGGAGAAAGGGGAGATAGCCGTCTGTGCCTGGGGTGTGGATTTCAGGCAGGTGCATTCCCCTGCCCTGCGGCTCCTTAAAGGACAGGATAGGACAAGGCAGGAGGAGGAGAGGAGGAGAGGGGAGGCAATCTGTGCTTTCCACAGTCACGCACACACATACACACAAACCCTACATCCCCAACTCAAAGACTGGTCTCCACCCATCGTAGCTCGCCTACCCAACACCCTCCCTATCATATCCTTCATTGACTGGAATGTGTCGGGACAATAGAACTGTCCTGGTCCTTCACTTGGTGCCCCCCTGGGCCCACACAGGCCCTGACAGGAGGACAAAAGTGCACCTTGCACCTCTCAGCACCACCAGCGGCACCCTGGAGGCAAATAACTGAATACCTGTGGTAAATAAGAGGGAGAGAGGGAGAGAAAGAATGACACGACATGAGGTGAGAGAGAGAGCGAGAGAAGAGAGGGATGAATGAAAGAAAGAAAAGTAGTCAGCACGGGCGACTTTCTGCTCTCAGCTGCCAAGTGTAACACAGACTCAACCAGAGGTCCAAGGAAAACGCAACAGCAGTCTTGCTATTTTGATGCCCTCTCCCCTCTTATTATTATAATTCACTGTGTCACTCATTCTTTCGTATCTATTCTGGCACCTGCTTTCTTAGCAACATCCCCCCACCATGTACTCTCCACACATCCTACTCTCTGTACTCTTATTCTCTCATGTCATGACTTGTTGGCCACTGCCTGGCCTGCTCCCTGTGTGGTTTGTGCACATTTGGGCCTGACACTCCTTTTCTTTCACCACATTGAAGCCTGATTGCCTCACAGCTGAAATACATCGCAGTAGATGCCACTGACATTTCTGTGTAGCATGTGAATGTGCAGGAGATCACTGGTTTCAATGATTCAGCTCTCTGTAAATCAAAGCCCAAAGGGTTTCCCTGCAAGCAATCCCCGTATTTCACCAACTCACCCCACCCCCCTCCCCCGGGTGATTGTGTGCTAATCAGTGAAATGAAGTGTGTTAAGCCACATCTCATTACCACTGATGCAACTACAATCACTTTGCTCCACACAGCAAAATGTGGGTGTAGCTAGGCTGTGAGGTTGAGGTACTGGAGCAAGTGCTCTGTAAAACAGAAGAACTATTAATAAAAGATACAGATGCTTCAACTTGCACATCACTGCTTATATTCTTGTGGAAAGAGAACTGATGAAAAGCATTGAACATTAGGGAAACTGTCTTTACAATCAATATAATTGATGTACAGTGTGAGTTTTTTTTACTTTTGTATACACATTAGATTTTAGCCTCCCACTAATGAAAACAATGTGGGAAACTAACACCAAACCACTAGGAACTTAAATTTATGTTAAAATCCTGATAAAATAACAACTTGAGGTTACATGAAGTATATGCAAACCATCTCCTCCATTGTGCCACCACACAGTAAACCATGCTGTCTCCCTTTTCAGTTGCATTATATAATATTAATCAGATAAAGTGTAAATGTACCAGATGGCAGGAGCCTGCAAGATCAGATGTGTGATATTTAACTCCACGGTCACTGTGAGATGCAGCGCCTCTATTTTTCAGCCTTGTGTATGGATAAGTGTGGTGGTGGAAGAAGTATTCAGATCATTTTATCAGGAAGTGGAAATTCCACCATGTAAAAATACTCCATTACATGTAGAAGTCCAGCATTCAACCTAAGTCGCATTATTTTCTGAATCCTTTTTCAGATTTAAAATCTTAAGCTGTCAGAACATGTTACATTGCACTCAAGAAAATGCAAGTACCTCAAAACTGGACTTAAAGAGGTACTGCATGCATAAACCAAGTGATGACCAAACTAAATGATATAACTGTGCTGTGATGAAACACATCGATGCTGGTGTTAATATTGATGATTCTTACCAAATGTGTAAAAAGTGGAAAATCACTCTTCTACTTTGTAAATCAGCCCTGAAATTGCCAGGCCAATGCTGACATAGAGTCAGTCAGTTGGGATTTAACTATGTCATGAAATTTGTATTTAAAAAGACTCAAGTCTAATCAGTGTCAGTCAGTCTCGGCCGTGCCCCCTGACCCACACACTATGCAGCCACGAGGCCACGCCCACTACAGTTGTTGTTCCCTCGCTCCTTGCATTTTTGAAATTTGCAGGGAGAGAGGGTTCCAGCAGAATCTGAGGGTGGAGTTACACTTTCAGTACAGTCCCTGAGTGAGTACAGTTACTTACTTGCCAACGTTGGTTCACCATCAAGTTCACCAGAATTTCTACAAAGTGTAATGATGATATATATCATCTTTCACCCCTTGTAATGTCTACCGTGACATTTATGTTCACTCTTGTCCAGCTTTTTCATTCATGAGAAGATTCATCGTATCTTCAATAAAGATTGAAGAGTGTCCAGATTTCTTCATAAACCCTCCGTAACATTGCTGTTTTGCATCAGTGTGAGAACCTTGATACCTCAATACCTGATGGAAGATTTTATCCATATTGCCCCTACTTTTGTATATATGTATATGTATATATTATATTAAGGCATAGGAATAGAACTCAACAGTGTAGTTCAACTGTCCCTTTACTATTTGGGTGCAGTGGAAACCTGCCGCTCTGGATGGCACAAGGTTGGAAACATCTGTTACACACAAAGCATCTCATCTGTTTACCCTCCTGTCCCTTTATGGCTCATCCTCTACCCTCTGACCCTGTAGGACAGAGAGGGCCTGTGTTTAGGAGGAAACGTAGCACCAGTCACATAACACACAGATGCACACGTATACACACACCCCATTGAAAGGGGACAGCAGGAGTGCGGAGGTGGGCAGGAAATGGCGTGTACCCCCTCCTAGAGCCCATATCCTGTCCTTGGGTAAAACGTCTTTCTTTGTCCAGCAATCTTTGCTCTTAGTGTGCATTCATGTGCAGAAGCATCCATGTCGGTGGGCATGTCAAGACTTTATGAAACCATCCAGAATTGTACAATAGTGTCACAGGAAAAGCATCCACAGAGAACGTATCGCTCAGCCCTCACAGCATACGTCATTGATCAAGTCTGCATTACAAAATGTGGCATTCTTCAGCAGATTCTGCTCCCTGCTGATTTGATGAACGGTCCGCGAACAGAAACACTCAATCTTCACCAGACACCCACCAACTCACCCCCTTTCCTCCCCAAAAGACTCTTCTCCCTCATTGTTTCGTCTTTTCCTTCTCCCATTATTGTCTTGTTGCCCCAAGTTCACCCTCTCATTCAAAACCTCTTGCTGTTAGTTTCCCTATCCTGCATGCCCGCTACTTTAGACAGGCTAGAGAAATGTCAGCCTGTAAGAATCCAAATGAGAAGATTTTTAATGTCTTTAAAAGGACAAAGGTTGATGAGAGAGTCGTCCAGGATGGAGTGAAGTTCGGCTCCAGCAGAGCAGGTTCGCACTGAACCTTTGGGCAATGACGTTGTGTGAGAGCACTGTAGCTTGTAAGAGGGTTTGAAACTTTAACCCAGTGACTTAACCTTCTTGGCTCGATTCTGATCCTGCAGTGATTCAGCTCTGAAACCCCTGCTAGCTCTGATTTCAGCAATATACTGTACGCTCTCTCTCTCTTCCTCCATATGGCGCACTACAGAGCCCTGACACAGAAACATCTACACTTCACACAGACCAACAAACACACTCATACAGCCGCGTACACACAAACAGCTGTAGCCGCACCCAGATGCTTTATATCAGCACTTTTTGGAAGCGCTGTGTTTATACAAGACTTGACAGGCCACTTCCTGTGTCCCAAACATTACCGCAAACACATACACTGAGAGCAGAGCGGTAGAGGGGGAAAAAGTGCAATTTCAGCTTTCAAAACTGTTAGTACTACGTGTTGGAAAAGGTTTGCTTCATTGTTTCCCATTGCTCCAATCAAGAGAGTGGAGTTTATACAGCCCTGTAATCTGCTCTGTTATACACATGTGAAGCCCCACTTATGACTCTACAAAGGACAATTGTTTAGAGAGAGGCATATACTTTCTGTTTCCAAGATGACGGCACTCTACAACAAAATAAAACTCATCCGGCTGCAAACTGTCAAACATCAGCTTTTGTATACACAAATCCAAAGCTGGATTCATGAAGCAACATCCAGACATCCAATTCCCATGGGGTATCTGCAAAAAAAAAAAAAAACACAGGGAGCAATTTAATTTTTATTGTCTTCATTTATTAGAGCGAGGCAATAATGCTTAGACATTCTTTCCATGGGAACAACACATGTGAAAAATGAATGGCAATCCCCCTTTCTTCTTAATCATGTCAGCATAACATTATATTCTGTTGTAGGAAAATCAAATTATTACTGTGACTCAAGAGTCAACTGCAAGGCCAGCAGACCGAGCAGCCCTCCTTTTCTGTTAGATGGCAGTATTGTGTGTCTGTCACTAATGGCTCAGGAATGTCACATTAGTCAGGGGCTGCATGCGTGACGCTCCGTACGTTAAAACACTTTGAGGGGACCAATATGATATTACACACACACACACACACACTGAAAAAGACAGGTGACAGGTCCAGTGATCTCATTGCCTCAAAGCGACGGTGTGATAGACTGCCTCCTACACACTGTAAACCAGAAAAATGTCCCGCTAGCAAGATGTCAGAGTTGGATTTCAAAACGGCCGACACGTATCAGAAATTACTGTTTAATGGTATGTTGTTGTATAAATTTGTGGAGGTAGAGTTTAGATATCCCAAGGAGAAAATGGAATATCATCTAACTCTATAGCATTGTTAGACATGTTATGTGTCTCCTCCATCTTTCTACTCATCCCACCCTTCTGCCCTTCCTCTGTGCCCACCAAATCTGACACTGTCGACACGTAGTTCAGTCGCCTGTGGCCCGCTTGTTTCTGTGCCTCTCTGAGTCACTGACTGCGTAGGTGTGCAGCAGCTAAATGACTCTCACCTCTCTCTTCAAAACAGCCCAAAGATGTATAGCAGACAAATGAAAAATCCCCCTTGATCAAAGTAAAGCTCTTTATTCAATATGTCTCTGGGTGAGTGTGCGCGTGTCTGTGCACGCATGCAGTCTTTTGGGTGCTGTTTACATTGGGAAAGCTAAGTCATGCAATCTGATCCCAAGCTTTTTGAGAGCCCCACCTCCCACACAGGCACATCCACCTCTCAACACTGAGAGCTATTGGGGTAAACGCGTCATTACCTCATGCTGGCATCAGTGTGTGTGGGTCAGGAGGGCACATTGAGGAGACATTGCTGCCATATGTGCACCCTGGATGTTCACCCTCAGCTGGGCTCGTGAGCACAGATTTCATCCAAATGTTCCTACAAGGTAACCAGAGATCAACCATCACTGAGCAGATGGCTGCACACAAGTTTGGATCTGTGTCTGCCAGCCTTGTCTGGAGCCTACCTTTCTGGGGTGCATTTGCTGTTCTTGAGCCTATGTTTTCTGCTTCCATCTGTGGCCATTCCTACAACAGGAAGTGGGTCACTAGGATTCCCACACTCAGCTAATTTATAAGAGAAGAGAAGGATCTCTTTTCTCTGTATTATGACACAACCGTTTTCTCACCTCCTTTTTGCCCACCTGCAGTACCTCTGTGCACCCCACCCCCCGCCTCGTCTCTCTAGTATGTGTGTTGGTGCTGACAGCCAGGCAGGTGTGTGCAGGTGTTCCCCTTATCACTTGTCACTGCTCCTCCTAACACACACACAGCTCTATCTTCCCATTCAGAAACTGTCATGTCTGTCCCGATGAACTCATTTAGAGTTGTTAGTTAATACAATGCCTGTTGAAATACTGATTAATGCTAGAGCACATAAGTAGGTCCACAGCAGGTTTATTTTTAAAACAAATCTTTTATTTACATGTCGCAGAAAAGGGCAAAATTTTCCCATTTGAAAGGCATGTTCAACAAAATAATTCCTAAAACAGTATGTCAAAACCTTCCCAAAAATTATGTCTAAATAAAATGTCATTTAGACTGTAAAATGACAATATTTATAAAGGAAAGTTGTGTTTTTTGGTCAAGTTTAAGTGGTCCAGGTCCAATTATGTTCCATAACACACAATGAGTGTGGCATGGAGGAGGAGCGAAGGGAGGGTCACCTGTTGTCGAGGTCACAGCTAACATGTCTCTCAGCACCCTGCCTCCACAGTACACCATATACAGACAGCTGTCTCAACACACACTTGCCATGTATGTATAATGTGGTGAGGAATGACATCCCCACATACACACACCCAAACAGCTGCAACATGGCCAGAGTCCCGGACCGGCCGGCACCGATGGGAGTTTTCTGGGAATGAACTGCATGTCCAGCTGCCCTCAGATCACACACACACACACAGAGACACACAGTTAACAGGACGCAGCAAAAAATGTGCAGCAGATACCAATATGACCTCAAAAAAAAAAAAAGAGATAAACCTACAAAGTCCTGAAAAATTAAAAGGCACTTAAGAAGTCATTTTATAAAAGCAACAGATCTCCAGTTTTCTGTCCCGTCATGGCTTTGTAGTAAGCAGGCACCAATCCGGCGTCCTCTGGTTAAACTGGCTCTGGTCAGTGGAGAGCCGGACCAGCAAACTGGCTCATGAGAGCAGTTCAGGTCTATGAGGCAGGGCAGCACCCGGAGGCGTTGTGTTTGTGCAGCAGGGACATACGACTGAAGGTCCTCGAACAGGAGCCGCACTGGTACTTTTTCACTTCAGAGTGGGTCTGCAGGTGGGCACGCAGGTTGGAGCGATCAGCAAAGGCCCGGTTACAGTGTTGACAAGCGAAGGGGCGCTCACCTGGTCAAGTCAAGACAAAGCCGTTAGTGCCGGGAAAACACGTCATTAACAGGCCAAAAGGTCTGTGCTCTGGTCATTGTTTTTCAAATGATCTACAGATAACTAACAAAAGAGCAGGAACACTAACCTAACTTACTTAATGCAGATTGCCTTTTTGCATGCATGACCTGAGATTAGATTGTGCCATGCTAAGCAATAATGTCTGCTCACACATGAGTCGGGTGTCAGGAGACGTCAATGAATATCAATGAGCACAAGGTGCAACCAGCCGTTACATTTACAAGCCAACAGAGCTTGGAAATCAATGCGATTATTCTGACATATATGAAAAGTAGCTTTTGGTGAATACCTGTGTGTGTGCGAATGTGTCCTCTGAGCAGCCATGGTCTGGAGAACGCCTTGCCGCAGGTGGGGCACACGCAGGGCAGGGTGTGCGAGCGAATGTGCATCTTCAGCGCTCCCAGGCTGGTGTACTCCTTGGAGCAGTGTTTGCAGTGGAAGGCTGGGCGTGCAGAGACTTCAGTGGGCAGAGAAGGCGTCTGCTGCAGTGGAGGGCAGTGGGAGAGCTCGTGGTGGGACATTTGATGATGGGACAGTGCTGACAGACTGGCGTAACTGTTACTGCAGTGCAGACAATGGTAGATGTGCTGGATGCTATCCGGGCTGGGAGGATCTGAAGTACGTCCGCCGTCCTCCTCTTCCTCGCTGCTGCTGCTGCTGGAGGGAGAGCTGCTGAGGTCCAGAGGGCCCATCGGTGAAGAGGGCAAATATACTGGGGTGATCGGGGAGAGGGGTGCGGGCAGGGTGTCCATGCTGCTGAAGAATGAGCTGGTGGGGTGGCAAGTCAGGGCAGAGCTGTTGTTCTGCGTTGGAAGTTCAGCCCGTGGAAAGCTTTCTGGGACAAAAGCTGGCAACACAGAGCAAAGGAAGTCAGGTGGATTATCACTTATTAAATGGACGGATAATCTAATAAAGCACTAAACTTGTTTTCATTCTTGGTGTCTTGTTACAGACTGCACTCACATCAACATCACCCTGATCCATCTAGCTTTTCCATTAGCACATTTTCAGGTGACCAGAAGCACCTTTCTGTGCATGTGGCACCCAGTGAGCCACATGCAAGATACATGTCCATCTTATCTGCCACATGGGTCTGTTCTGCATCTGCCGGCTCTCTTTTCATGACTGACTGGCTGATCCACTCAACATGTCAAATATATTCACAGACGCATCAGACTCAGCCAACGAGTGAGAGAGAAAACTTACCAGCTTGGCTCTCCAGTTGGCTCTCCCTATAGTATGGCTTCTTGTTGGAGAAATACTTCTTGACGAGGAATGACCGAGGCATGTTTAGGTCTGGCTTCTCCGATTAATTGGGGGGGGGAAAAAACGACAATAATTCCCGCAGCGGTGTGCGCACAGATGTATGGTCTCCTCTTCAGACGGCAGCGGACTCCAGTCGGACGGAGAAGAGAACGCTTGGAGAGACCACTACCACGGATGAACGTTTCTTGTTGACGGATCGCAAAGTTACCTCCTCATATAGTATGCATGGGGGGGGGGGGGGCAGCGGGGTGGGTGGGCAGATCTCCGCCCAAAGACACACCCCACCAGCCCCACTCACCGCAGGTGCCCATTGTGCCAGAAGCTGCAGCAAAGCGCAAACTTGTGCTTTGTGAATGTCACGGCTCTAATGGCTCAGTCCTTAATGTGGACAGGTGACTGTGCAAACCAACGCGACACATGTTGCACCCGAAGGACGTCGAATGTGCACAGGAATGCTTTTCAGTGGTGGAGACAGACAGTCAGAGCACCGAGTACGTAACATGCACGCAAAACATATTTCATACAGCCTCATCAATTGGGATTCCGTGAAACGTTTTCTTCCACCTTATACATTAGCCCGCTGTCCATTCCTTTACAAAATGTGTCGGGCCAAGCTGAAGCTGGAGCGTCCTCTGTCGGCTCATACAGAGTCTGTGAGAGGTGGAAGCCTGTACTGTATATTTCTACACACACACACACATCTGTAGAATAATGGTGGGAATCTGCATAAAACAGTGATCAAAAAGATAGATTATGAAGTGCTTTGAAAAAACATGTCCCTGAGCAATTGGGGGAAATGGAGTGAGATCATTTCTCAGTTGCTGCCTTGGTTCGACTTAATTGACGCTAATTCAATTTGAATTGTCTGAACAGGTTTACTTTTGCGTGATTACAGTGTATCTCACGTTGTGCATCTTGCAGTTGTTTGGGAACATTTGCTGCCAAATAAGTGACAGATTTTATGCTGGCTGTTGTGTGCGTGTGTGTGTGTGTGTGTGTGTGTGTGTGTGTGCGTGCGCGCGCGCCTTGGGGCTTTTGCGCACCC
Organism: Gadopsis marmoratus; assembly: GCA_036023855.1. Taxonomy (NCBI): domain Eukaryota; kingdom Metazoa; phylum Chordata; class Actinopteri; order Centrarchiformes; family Percichthyidae; genus Gadopsis; species Gadopsis marmoratus. The sequence goes on along the minus strand of JAVQJF010108358.1, from coordinate 32,787 downwards.
TGGTGAGGATGGAGACATTTTGAGAAGCTACAGGAGACAGAGCCTCTGTTCTCTTTGCTCCCCTCAACAGAAAACACCAGGCACCCAGTTCATCCTGACCGCATATCTCCTTCTCTGTCTCTCTGCGGGAAATAAGTCCGTTTAGATAAAAGCGACACTGTTCGCCAGCGCGCTCACAGCGCGAGCTGACAGGAACAATACGATGACGTAAAACCTGACGGGACCCTAATAAATCGTGTGCCTCTGGGTGGCGGGACCCAGGATAATGTACCGAGAGGAAAAGAGTTTCACATAATGTTAATTGAAAGCAGCTGCGCACTCCAAACTTTGACCGTTTATTGTTAAGATTATCTTATATATTATTAAGATCTTTATCTTATTTCAAAGGTCATCATTCACTCGCACTCTATGTTGCATGAGCGCATGAATTGTGCTGTAAGAATGACGTTTATTATCACCGAATGCCTGATCCGGATACGCACTAAAGTACTTTAACACTCAAAAGTTACCTTGTGGGGTGATTTTGTGACATTATGTTGGGATGTGAGCTCTTCTCCTTATTTTTAGGGTCGCCTTTGTAACTGGTTCAGTTGCAGCACACAGCCCATGAGTCTGAAAAGCAGGAGCCGAGCATTGAGACAGGAATGTCACAGTCTTCAGTGGTCCTTCTTAGCATTGCAAAGAGTCTAAAAAGTCCACGGTGGCAGGCTGAGTGGTGGGGGTTTGTGCACCTGTCTAACTGGCGCCATTGTCACGGCAGGCCCAAATGTTCACACGTCGTTAGGGCGCTTGTTGACGCCGACGCCACGTAGACTCGAGGTCAGGAGGGCAGGTCAGCAGGAAAAGCAAAAAGCAAATAGCAAAGTCACACGTGAAAGTAATCTGAGTGGTGGGTCTGCTGCCAGCTCGGATGATGTTTGAGAGCTTAAACGTAATGTTATGAAGCAGATCAGTATGGAATAATGTACATTAGCGGTGTGTGTTGTGTCAATATGGTGACCTGTGTGTCTTTTTCTGTCTCTATGTGTCACACAAACAGAAAAATAATGACAAAATGAAACATCCACCTGACCCGACACACACACACACACACACAGGCTATGAGCGAAAACAGCTGATTACACTCTACACAGAGGAGAGCAGTTTTTCTGTAAGGCTGACTGCTGACAATTTGTGTTACAACGGGGGTTAGAGTGACCTCATGACACACAGAGAACATGAAGACATGAAAAGTCTGCTGCTCAGAACAGATGTTCTCTCCTCTCTGGCCTCAGGGGCGAACCAGCCGGTGTTCCCACAGAGGCTCAAACTGAAACCTCCTCAAACTGAAAATGATGCGGGAGACAAATCTTCATTCAGTCTAACCTCAGGGAGGTCTTTACCAATTAACACTGACATACTGCATCAAGGTGGAAGTCAGATGTCAGATTCCTTCATTAGTTATATTTCTCTGACAGCATGATTTTGGATGAGGAACATAAATATCTAGGAGAAACAGTGTAATCTGCTGTAGCCGCAGCATCACTGCAACGTGTCATGTCAAACAAACTGACCACCAAGTTTACATAAAATCTTTAACATGCTATGATTAAAGATTTAGTTTTTTAAAATGTTATTTGTATTTCTTACCTGAATACATTTCATGTCTGAGGCGATGGGTGGCGATCGCTTGTGTCCTTTCACGTGTTTGAAAAGAAGCCAACTATCCAACACCTATTGTGATTGTACAAATGCTTTTCTTCAAGTCACAAGTGCACCTTTAAAGCCATGTTTTACATTTAAAAAAAAAAACCCTTGCTGATTGCCTTTGAACAATCAGGTGTATTGTCGCCATTCAGCACATTCAGACGACAGGTAACGGTCACTTGGGGACATTTACATTTGATGCTTATGCAGGTTGTTTCCCAGACTGACTCTGACGCACAACAACAGCACAGTCAGGTTCTCTTTGTCCACGTGATGATTCAAAGGATTCAGTCGATCTCCCAACATGTGGGCCAGTGGGTGGACGAGATGATACAGTGGCACTCTTGTTGAATCTGAAAGAAAACGAATGAATCTGTTATTGTAATCTGTGCCACTATCAAGGCCATTGTTGTTATCAAGGCCCTGTTGTCTCTTCAAGTAAAGTCACTTTGGCCTGAAGACTCCCTGTGTAAGGTGCATTCACTGTTACCTGTCTTATTTTATCTTCAGCCGCAAAACAAGCTTGTGCAAATTCTCGTCAGACCTTTTCTAATGTTCACGAGATTCCTTCAGGCTCTTTTACCACTGCATGTTTGTTTGTATGTTTGTTTATACATGTGAATCTGAATGTGTGTGTGTGTGTGTGTGTGTGTGTGTGTGTGTGTTTGTGTGAGAGAGAGAGAGAGCGAGTTGCCCTACAGGTTCAGGGGTCCATAAACCCAGCAGGAGGAAGATAAGATTATCCCACTGGAATGCAGAGCTGGTCATACGGATGCACACTCCCACACACACGCTCTGTTAGTCTGTACACACTCACTGTCTCCATTAGACACAAAACGGTCACGTGTCTTTAGCGAAAATCCATCTTGCTCAAGGACACTTTGAAAATGTGGCCCAAAAATGTCAGAATAATTTAGAACGTGTTTGTCCCTGGCGCCCGCTGTACTGGTCCATGTATGTCTAAGGAAAATATACCGCTTATGACTTGCTCTCACGTCCCAACATTCACTTGTTCAAATATCTAAGTAACACATATGTCAATGTACTCAAAGCACAAAAATGGCCCTTATGAGTGTTATACTTGGATATTATTATATTTTGTACTACTGATGCACAAATGTGTAAAAGGAATTTCACTGTTGTAGGTAGAGGTGGCATTTATTCAAACTTTTATATACTTTTGCTTAGTTTAATCTATAACAATGCCTCATATTTGTGGTTTTAATACATATTTCTATATGTATATATTTGTACCTACTTGTATCTACATAAAATCCCTTAACATGGCAACCTGGATCTCTTTGCTATGCACCACTTCTGCCATGAGAACAGGATGGTTTGCTCCCCAGTCCCTCTCCTGAACAGAGGCTGTTGGAACAGCCAAAGGTTCTCCTTATCCTCATTGCACTAATATCTTCCCCATTAACTCCATGACATTTCTGTTGGTGAAGAACATCATGGGTTTTACCTGGTGTCACTTCAGCAACTGGGTCAGACAGGAGCAAAGGGCAAAGCTGGTGAATGAAGTTAACAAGAGAGCCGATGAAATCCATACTAAAATTCAAGTTACACCATGTTGACTTTTTACCCTGCGGAAGACTAATGTGCTATCAGCTTGGTCTTATTTTAAATCCTGTAACCCTGAGAATTCAGACTTGTTTCTTTTATTTTTACACCATGAAGCAGTTTCCTTCAACTTTGGGGGCTTATTTTCCTTCTTTTCCTGACATCTGATATAGAAAAAGGCTATAAATCTGCCAATGTATTAAGTTTACAAAAAGCGCATCTATCCCTTGCAATCAGCACACTGACATGTGAGTTTTCAGAGCAACATGAGGCAACTGACAGCAGTCTGAAGAGGCCAAATTGCAGGTGAGTCAGTTTAATAAACTGTTGTGTTATTTAATATTTTCAAAAGCAAAAGTCTCATAAATCAAGACAGCACGTGTAAGGCAATGCAAGAATCTGTCCCAACAGAATGTGTCCGTCATGATACGTTTCCATTATTTTGTACAGACGAAGTGTCAGCAATGAACACAAACAAAATATGAGGATGACTATTGACTCAGAGTATTTTGAAAATATTTGAAAGAAGAGAGTAAGAATTGTTGGCTCAAAACAAATAATTCAACAAAAGGGGATACTTTATTACGTGTTGTGTATGGATGTAAGCATTGATTTCCTTTCAAAAAGCCACCACGGCTGTGACATTTAGAATCCATTGTGTACTTTGGAACAAAAGACAATCTGTCGTTTTCTTGCTGTGTTTCTCTCACTTTGCGCTGTGTTCCAGGTCTATTGTACGTACTATATGTATCTAAGCTGCATGAATACATAAGTGTAACAGTCAGTTGATCAAATGAACCTGTGGTTTTAATTCACCTATCACCACCAGATAATTAATAACTAGCACCGCTACTGTTGTGTGATGGCCTAATCAACAGATAGAGTCACATACATATGAGCAAACATACTCTCATCTCTCTCACGTGGAAACATTTCCTATTTTTATACGAGGTGGTGAAAGTTGATTTTACCTCACAATGCAGTTTTGAAACTTGACCCCCAGCGTGTATTTGTTACATAAATCGTACAATTATGAAGGACTTTTGTGACCTCCTTGCCTCTCAACCTCATCAGTGTAGTTTTCTATTTCTATGTTACTGACGCACATACACACTGATACCCAAAACCTATAAATGCTAACAGAGGTGGAATTTGCCCAGATGTGTGCCTGTACCTATGTGTGCGGGTCTGCATGTCTCTGCTGTAACCTTATCTGGACAGCAGTCCATCTACAGGCGGCCTTTCATGTAATATATGGCACCATATATAGTGACGGTACTGTTACTCAAACTCAAACTAAAAAGTGCCAAGCTAATCAATTCTATACTCAAACTTCAGTGTAACTATATACATATAATCCAACAGTGCAAAGTCAGAACATGTTATAAAACTATTTTTTTTTTCTTTTTTCCCTAAACAATTCTTTACCCCTCATTTATCTCTTATCTATTTGTAGCATCAGTCTCCTGTTTCCCTTGGCAAACATTTTAACAAACTCATCCATGTCTCAGCTATTTGTGATCGATGTTTCATGGCCCAACATCACCAAGTTCCTCTTCCTTTCATGCGACATGGTGCCAGTGTGGAGAAGGAACTCTGACACGATGCGGAAGATTTGCTGCGTGACTTTGGTCCAGTAAATTACTGCAATGCAAAATGTACTTAGTCTCATTCGGACTGAGAGAAACCTTCTCGCAAAGCCGCCGTGAGGGGAACTGCGCGACTTTGTAGGCGGGCTGTAGGCTGCCCACCCAATCAGAGCCCAAGTTCGAAACAATAATTTATGTATTCTGTGACATAAAAAAAAAAAAAACATCTGAGTTTTTGATTGGGTGGGCAAGCCTTCGTTTGAGAAACAGAAACAGAGAAACGCAGTAAAAACTCCCAATTTGAGAAGCCAAAACTAGGCCTGTAACTAACGATTATTTTCATTATTGATTTAATCTAATGATATTTTTACGATTAATCGTTAAGTCACAATTTCCCAGACCCCAAAGTGACGAAATTAACTCTTTTGTCCGACCAACAGCCCAAAGTTCTCAAGAGTCAAAAATGACTGAAACATTTAATTGATTATCAAATCATTAGCTGGCAGTGAATTTTTTCAAATCGAGTAATCGTTGCTACTTTTGCCGGAACCAGAGAAGGTTTGGTTTTTTTGCTTCATAAATGACTTGCGTGATTAATTTGTCATCAAAATATAGTTGCTGATTAATTCTCCAATTAATTCTGACATTCTCCAATATTCATTGCCATTCTTGACATGGACAACTCACTGGAGGTCAATGGAGTCAGTCACCCTATATTGCAATCATCCCCCAGTAGAAACTGGGCTTAGATATAGCGACTGCAGCAAGCTGCGTTCATGATGCTTACTGTGATAATGATGATGATGATAACCGTTTATTTTATCTGTGGAGGTAATCTCTCACATTGTTCAAACTATGCAAGTTGATGACAAATCATCCACTGCAGACCTCGCTGATCAGTCATACCTTTTAGTCAGCGGATGGGGCAGAGACTAAATTAAACGCTTAGCACATCTCATACAGCAAGTTGGCGAGCACCTTGGAGCTGGCAGCTTGCCAAAGGAATACCGGCGGCGAGCGGCTGTTGTCATGGCAACAGCAAGTTACGGCATACAGCTGATAGCCGCAGCTCTCCCGCACAACCACCCTCACCTCCAACCTATCCAGTCCCACTGTAGCTTAATTTCACCAGTCGTGTTTTGTGGCTAAAAGGGTGATTACTTTGGTTCTGTGGAAATAGAGACCAAAGTTAGTGAGGCAGCAGTGAATAATTAACCATCCTGTCACACATAGCTGGAAATGTAGCCAGGCGGCGCAGAATAAATTATTAACTAATTGGTTCTTCATTAACCAAGCTAATTGCTAATTAAAAATAAATCTTGAATGGGTTTAACTAAAATGTATGGAGGCTTTTAATCTGACACTAACGTTTTTCCCATGAAAATGTTTAATAAACATTTTACAGTCAAAATGATCCGTCAGTTTGTAAAACAATAAGAGTAACCAAAGATAAATAAACTAACTCAGTATTGTATCCATAAAAATGAACCACTGAGGGGAAGTAGACAAACCAAAAGGACCAAATGCACAAAAATATGCATTAATATTTTTCATTTTGAATTCCTAACTCCTAAATTGCTGTAATTTCTGTTAGTGACTTTCTCAACTTAATTTTTATGTTATTGGGCACAATAACAAGTAGACACACATCAGCAATGCTGAAGGGATTAGAGCTGAAATTATCTGTTCATTACACTAATAGAAAATTAAATAAACTATTTTGCTAATTTATGTCAACAAGCCCCTAAATTTGGTGGCCGAAATGTAAAGTTATGTAAAATCAATCCAGAAAAGGCAGTTTAAAGCAACCTATATATAACTGTGACACCTCAATAAATGAACAAGCAAAAATACCAAACATTAGATGGCTCCAGCTTCTGAAATCTGAGAATTTGCTGGTTATCTTTGTAATATGATAGTTAACTAGATCTCTTTGAGTTTTTTTAGCAATTTTTTGGGATAAACCAGCGACACAAATATGTCAATTTTGGCTGTTGGAAATGGTGATATTTTATTATCGACAAAATGGTAAATTGAGAAAATAATCTTTAGATTAATCAGAAGGAATATAATTGTTGTTTTCAGTCTTACATATTTGCTATAAAATGTATAACGCAAGTTTGTAATTTAGTAAAGTTTAATTTATTTTTGGAGAGCAGATTGGTTTGATGGTTAAATCCAGGTGTTCTTAAATTTTCCATGTCCCCTTACTACAATTAGACACTCATAAGTAAAGTTGTGATTTTCACTCTAGGCAATTCAACTCAAACAACTGTGTTATTAATAAAAGAGTGAACGCTATAGATAGAAATGTCAGCCTCTTACATTTAAGAGTACTGTCATTGTCTCTTCTGGCAGCTTGGTGGAGCCTCGTCAGGGTTCCCTGGTACCTTGGTTTCACAATCTTTGGTTTGAATCATCCTGTCTGAATGCCGTGTTCACCTCGCAGACATACTATAGTCCTCGCCATTGTAACTAGTGAGTAAATACAGACTCACCTGATTCCCCACTGACATATTCAGTTCGCTGGCTGTCTGCCACAATAGACGATACATGACCTTGCTCAGAGAGGTTCACTGCCAGTCAGCAGGCAGCTGCAGGAATCAACCAGGTCATTATTTGATGCTCCCAAACTGGAAAATGTGGACGCATTAGAAGAGGAAATGGATGAGAAAACATCCTCTTTGCTTGTAATTTCAAACCACATATATCTCATGTTTCTTGGGTAGTATAAATCTAATTTATTGAGCGTTGGGGGTTAAAAGTTGAGTAATTTTAAGACCATAGAAAAAAATGCCTGCTCTTTGACTGATGATCATTTACACAGTTATTAGAGCTGGTTTAAAGGGTCTTGAGCATCATCTGGCTCCTAAACAACCATTAAAAAATTCACCGCCTACTGTTGATTGGAAAAAATAGCCACCATCAGCACAGCTGCCATCACACATTGCTCAATTACTTCTCAACCTCTACCTGCCCAGGTACCTGAGCCGTGTGTTTGGCATGCACCCTAAGGAGACTGCCAGACAGCTGAGCTTGGCCGTGAAGGATGGCCTGGTGGTGGAGACCCTGACTGTTGGCTGCAAGGGCTCCAAGGCCGGCATCGAACAGGAAGGGTACTGGCTGCCGGGGGATGAGATGGTAAGTTTATCAGGTTCCTAATACAGGGAATCCTTTTTTAAGATTCTATGTTATTGGTAACCAAAAGTGAGCAAATTCATACTTTTTACATGATTTGTTTCTCCAAGTATAACAACAGAATCCTGTTGGTGTCTGTGTGTTCACATTGTAAGCAACATTATTTAAGACCTCACTGTAAGTCCTTTCCCAAAGAGTTGAATGTTGAAGTAAACTTTAAAAGTTTAATAACAACTAAATGCCAACTTTTTACTTTTACTAGCCTCTAACGGCCCACAGTATGTAGTGTTTCCCTACTGATGGGATTTTTTTATTTAACTAGGAGAGTCCCATTTAGATTAATAATCTTTTTTTTAAGGGAAACCTGGCTAAGACCGTCAGCAGCATAAATCAAAACACAGTTACAGACAGAAAAACACAAAAGGAGACAAAATCCAATAAATCAACATTTTGTTTTATGATGCCATTTTACCTTACAAGTGCAAAATGAACAAGAAATTTATAATTCAAGCCCATCAAAGCTTGACAGTGCTCTAAACAGTTATTTATTAGAAAGGTTCAGGGCTGCAACTAATGAGTATTTTCAGTTACATTGTAACTGCCATTGCTTTACATCTGCGTGTTCTCTCTCTCTCACTCTACCCCCCCCCCAATGGTTGGGCCTATACATATAGAGTTGGTCTAGACTTGCACTATATTAACAAGTGCTATGAGATAACTCTGATATGATATAGCACTATATAAATAAAATTGAATTGAATTGAATTATGACTTAATCTGCTGATTATAGCCTTGATTGGACAATTAATAATTTGGTCTAATAAAACAAAACTGTAAAAAATGCATCACAGTTTCCTAAATCCCAATGTGATGACATTAAATTCCTTGTTTTTCCTTGTTTTTGAAAAACAGAAAGTTCAGACATTTGATGAGCCGGAACCAGAGAAAGTTTGACAGTTTTGCTTAAAGAAATTACTCAAATGATTAATCAGTTAATCATCAAAATAGTTGACAAATACATTTTCTGACAATCACCTGACTAAGATCTAGAAAAAGTTACAATAATTAATAGATAAAAGTCTCAAATGCAACACTTGTAGAATGTGTCACTTATCACCTATGGGAATTTCAGTTTCCTTTTATTTATACATTTATGTTTTTTATTTTTCTGATTCCAAATTACTGCTTCATATAACTAAAATATGTGACAGACAATAAACTATACAAATGCAGTAAATATTGTCCATAAAGGGTAAAAAGAAAAAAATCACATTTACCATTTGTAATGCAAAAACCACTTAATAGATTACTGTGCAAGTGACACATGTGATGTCTGCGGGTGTCTTTGCCCTTTAAGTTAACACACTTGCAGTGAGGAAGTTGCCACAGTAGCCATGTTTGAGACCAAAACACAGATCCTGTCAAGTTGCTCGCAGTGTGAACACAGTTCTGACAGTCGCAGCACACAGACGTTACATGGAGCAAATTTTACTATTGTAAAACGAAGATTCTGTTAAGAATAAGAGCCAAATAGGAAAGTTAGTCATATTTTGATGATGTATATTAAAATGTGCAAACAACCAATAAACAAGTCAAACTACACACAATTTATTTTTCAATAGCCTCTATAATCCTTTGACTTGCTCAGACAGTCCTTTGCTGTGCAATGTTGTGACATTAAAATGTGTTGTATTTTTTTTATCTAAAATCCTTGTCATTTTCTCTTATTTCCCTTGTTAGTTGTGAGGAGCAGTTCAGTGTAGCAATGCTTCTACTTGTCCCTGTCAAAGTAGCGCTGCAATGTGTCATTTCAGTGTGTCAGCACTACCTCAGGAGAATCCCCCATGTCTTTTACCATTTTGTAATGCAAAGAGGAGCACTTAATGGATTACTATGCAAGTGGCATTAACATGTATTTGGTAGCTGCTTTAATCCCACTGCTTTTTGCAGCAGGGAACTAACACCCTGGCACAATCTGTTATGCTCAAAACCAATAAACTAGACAAGCATCATCAGTGGTTTGTGAACAAGAAATTACATGCAGGGAAAACAAAGTAACTGGTTTGATTTGTATCAGAGTAGTAATAATATGTTAGTAATCTAAGCTTATTTTCTTAGTTCTAACATGAACTAGTTGGGCCCCTTTAAAACAGTGGTTCGTTCATATACAAACCATGTACCAGTTTACATTGACTCAAGGTACATTTTGTAGTTGAAACCTTTGCATCCAAGGTTATTATTACAGAAAAGGAGTCATGGAAATGGCAGAAAGAAGCATGGGAGATTGGGGAATGTAATTTTTGTGGGGTCTGTCTGTACAAAATTTTTATATGATTGGGAAAACAAATGTGTTAGTCTCTCAAGACATGACACTGTTGTCCAGCGGAGCTCAGGTCGTTTTAGCAGCAGGACTTTTAAACACTACTCTCTGAATCACTTGCAATCACAGGAGCCGAAAGCCGAGGGAAGCAAGGTAAGGGCTGCATTGTTATTTTCAAATTCAGGGTTTGTTCTTCATTTGGTCACTTCATTTTCCCCCCTCTCAACTAACATCATTCTGTGAGAAATCGGTTCTGCCACAAGCAGTGCAGTCAGGGATTTGAGTGAATCTTTTTATGCAGGTTGCAGAAAAACTAAACAGCATAGAGTATTATTCTGGTTAGTGCAAAAAGGTGTACGCTGTGTTAAAATTGTATGGAAAGCCTTCAGTGCCAGTGGCAAGAAATTCAGTCTCCTTGCACTATCTAATGCTTGCAATTGAGTCAGCAGGCTGCACCTTAAATTAAATTATCACACAAGGTGAAAGTCGGAAACATATTCGGTTTCCATTTGGAAATTGCCCTGCAGGCTGACCTACAATACAGTATTAAACACACTGCCAGAAGCTACTTGCTGTCATTCAGTTATACTGTAAAAAACTTCATGAAAGTCCATTGCAGCGCTGTGTCTACGTGGCCAAATTTCTTGCGGAAGTGATCTGTGATCTTGCTGAAATATGTGCTTGCTACTTATCCACAGTTTTAGCGTTGCTTGATTTTAAAGCACTCACTTGGTGCAGGTCAAAGCTGTATCCAGTGCAAACTAGAGTCAAATATCAAGTGTAAATTGCAGCTTGAGCAGTAATCAGTGTTTGCTTAATTGAATCATATTTTAATGTGAGATGACAAGCAATGCTAACATAGCCGCAGGTTGGTAGCAAGCATCTGTGCATTTGTAGTATTTTGGTCTTGGTAGTTGTAGTTCTCCTTTGAGGAGGTGTGTTCTGCTGTGTTCTTAACTTCTGTCTGGCATGATTATTTTTTCTTCACTTTTAAGTGCTGAAACAGGGTGGAGTTGGGGAGTGGGAAGGAGGGATTGTTATGGTTTGTGTGGTTAGTTTTCTCCATGCCTGCTGCTAGCAACACAGCTGACTGGTTCTTTCAGGTTAGCAATTGCTCGGTGGACAGCGTTTGAACGTGAGAAGCACTGTTGCTAGATGGAGGCAGTTCTCCCTCCACAAGTACCTGGATTCAATCCAGCTGGCATGTGCTGTGTCCTTGTGTTGACCTCTGGAGTATTTACTCCTCAAACAGATGACGACACACTTGCACACTGATCATAACATTTAAAAATACCACAGTCAAATTCTTGAAAACAAGTTTTAAATGCACTGCCTCAAGTCAGATTGGATTCAATCCAGGTCTGCCCAAAATTATTACCTTCTTTTTTTTATCTGTGAATTCATACCCTGATTTATTTATTTATTTTAAATTTAAGGGTGCCTTGGATGCTTTGTCGAACGTTTGGTGATTTGGTGAACTAATTTTGAATCTGTGCAGTTGTGATGCATGATAATGAACATGATATGATGCGTTGATGCAGTTTGACAGTAACGACTTATATGCTGTAAAAGTGAGTGCAAATACACATTTTCATTTATTTTACTAACCCGTTACAAAGTTCAGTGAACTTTCTTGTGAAAACTTTGTATTCACCTTTACACCCCCTGTAGGTGATTTTACTATTTTTAAACTTTATTGAATGCTCCTCAAGTTTCTACATGGATGATGCGCTCAGATGAATTTGTCTTAGTTGGGTTAAAAGACTGTTAGTAATATTATTGAGTTTCATAGTGGACGTCATAAAGAATGTATACACTTATGAAATAAAACATTAACCCTTGGGGAGGAAGTGGAGTTGCTGTGTATTGAATGTGTGTGGCCATCATGCATCGGGATCTGGGTCGCTCACCATCCCGTTTAAATCATTTCCTGGAGGAAATCCTGAGATAGGAATGGTCGATATGACGATACATGTTGCGAGACAGTATAAGTATATTCATTTTTTGTATTGTCTGATATTTTACCATACATTTTTTATACATAGGTGTCTGTTCCTTTCCTTTGGGCAATGTTGCAAATAATAACATTGGACTTAATATGATTTTGCATCAAGTCCTTTTGATTTGTCAGGTATTTGCTAAATAAGCCAAAAGTGTCATTCATGTTTATCCATTAGCAATTACTGATTTTCTAAAATTACATTACTATCTATCTATCTCTAGCTCTATCTCTCTTGCAAAAAAAAAAAATCCCCCTCTCGCCCCTTTAGGCGGTCTGTTTCTCCTTCAAGCTCGGGTCCTCTACCAGAGGCCTGGGAGCTTGAGGGTCCTGTGCAGTATCTTAGCTGTTCCTAGGACTGCACTCTTCTGGACAGAGATCTCGGTTGTTGTTCCTTCATGAGGGTGGCCTGAGGGCCCAACGTCCTCTGGAGGGCCCTGTACTCACTGCCCGGCACCGTGGAGCTCGATTGGCATTTGCCATAGAACACCAGAATTGACAGGTCCACCACTTGCGCCCTGTGCTTTTCACAGACGAGAGCAGGTTCACCCTGAGCACATGTGACAGACGTGAAAGGGTCTGGAGAAGCCGTGGAGAATGTTATGCTGCCTGTAACATTGTTCAGCATGACCGGTTTTGTGGTGGGTCAGTGATGGTCTAGGGAGGCATATCCTTGGAGGGTCGCACAAATCGTGTGGATCAGCCTGCAATTTTGATGTTTCACTTTGGTTTTTGGTGTATTTATGAATCCAGCCCTCAGTAGGTTCATGAGTTTGGTTTTCACTGACCATTGTTACATAATTTTGTTCTCAATGAATTACACAATGTATATCAGTGAAGATTTTCAACTTGGAATATTTCATTCATCGAGATCCACTGTGTGATTCCCTTAATTGTTCTGAGCAGTGCATTTCAGTGCAGCAGAGACAGTCATTCTGTGATACTGACAAGACAAATTGAGATGAGATATAAATACATTATATGCAAAAACTACACAGACACAACATATGAACATGCACTGAGAAATGCTCTGCTTCACATTAATGAAGGTACTCATATTCACACCAGGGAGCTGCCCTGCGTAGCCACTCTATCTCATCCTGCCAGCCAGCAGCTCCACTGCAGCAGAGAGGTTTCATGTTTTTCCTTACATCTCACCTCAGTGATGGTTATTGTGGGAAGGTCAAGAGTTTTTCATCAGTTTTCTAAGCCCCGAGAGAGATACAGCTTTTATGAGACAGAACACATTTAGACATTTAGAACAAAGACTAAATTTATGAGGCTTGGGAAAATCTTCTAATCTGTTTTGTAAAAGCTTTTTTTGGAATTGTGTGTTGCATTTTAAGAGGTATCCTGTCTGAGAACTGTGCGATTATAACTTTAATTGTGGAACACATTTAGGTCTACAAACCTTATTGTTCTCATTGGTCATTCTCTCCATCATAGATCAGATCGTGAAACCAGTCATGGATACCTGGGCTGTATCAGAGAAAGACAAGGTAACTTTTAATATCTGTTAATTCTTAAAAATTTAAAGCAGAGCTAATTTATTCAAGGAAATGTGCATCTTCTGTTATAAACCAAGTTTCTGTTAAAAGGCACTTAAATATTTGCTGAGTAGCTGTTAGTGTGGTTTTCTCTTTTTTTTATATCGTCAAAATTTAAAAGCAAATATTGTTCAAATAAATTTAAATGTATGCATGTATGAAATAATACATTAAATATCTTATAAAGGATATTTGGTGTAAAGACATTTTAACAGAAATGATAAGCTCTGGATTTAGAAAACTGTGGCGAAAGAGCGAAAGAAAAATGGTTTTGATGAAACATTTGGCTGTGATCTACTATTGGAGCATGTACTCAGTATTATGAACTTACAAGACTGGTTTATTAAATAATGTCTGTCACATCTTTGTTCTTTCAAATTATCCAGTGGGGTGCTGATCAGTCTCTGCCCAGCCGCTATTTTGAGCCTGGTCGTTCTCTGATCTGTAACATCTGCAACAGGATGGGGCACCTTGCCAAAAGCTGCTACTACCACAAGGTAAAGGAACAAACTCATCTAGCCTTTTTCTTTTACATGCACATAATATAGAGGTTGACTGAAAAGACGACACCCATCCTAACACTCTTGTTAAAAAAAAACTTTTGTTGTCTGTGTCAGCAGAAATGTCCCACCTGTGTCCTTTGTGGGATCCAGGGCCACATCCAGAGGGACTGTACGGGCCGCCCCTGCCCCAGCTGTGGGCTGCCTTCACATGGCTTCACGCCCTGTGAACGGCCCCCGGTGTGGAACCAACACTGCCAGCGCTGTGGGATGACAGGGCACCTCTCTGACGTGAGTTTGTCCGTTAGACCCCAGGTCTGGCCCCTGTGAGTGTGTGTTGTCCTGTTAAAGGAATCTTTAAAAGCATTTGTGTGTTGACATATTTTGTAGCCTCAAGCGTGTGTGGGCCCCATTAATTAAATGATATTTGATCTTGGCAAACAGTGCCTCATCTTCAGTGCAGTTACACAATGCTTTATTCTGTTTTACTCAAAAGAGTAATTTTCTCTTTTGTTTCCTGGGATTTCCTCAGGCCTGTCCTGATACGTGGAGACAATACCACTTGACAGTGAGTTAACGCTTTGACTTTACTGCACTTTTCTTATCTCACCTTATGAACTAAGCAAGATGCAGAATAGGTTTTTCTGTATTAACACCACCGATTTGATTTGTAGTGATTTTGCTTGATTTTAGCTCTATTAGAGAATAGAAATAGGAGGTGGCAGAGGGCCATCTAAATCATGTTTTACATGATAGTCTAGTGAAATTTAAAGTTTGAATGCATGGATTTGTATTGATAAAACTTAAAAGAAATAAACTAATGTGATTTTTCACAAGAAATGATGTTTGTTTGACCTTTTTTACAGATCCGATTAGAGGTTCCACTCAGGCCGTGGACAGGCCACACGCTAAAACATAAGCAATGCCCTGCTCATTGTTACAACTGCTCTGAGAGGGGGCATTATGGCTATGTAAGTGGCCAATGAAAGTAATTCTTCTCTTACGTTTACCATCTCTCCTTTCCTTCTTGAGTTGATTTTTGCCTGCCGTAACATTTTATTCCTCTCTTCCTCTTGTCTTTTTCTTTACACTGTCTCATGTCTCTCTCTGTCTTTCTCTTCCCCTCTGTACAACATACTCACCCTCCCTCTTTCTGTCTCTGCTCTTGGATTGGACTTTACTGAACCTGCCCTTCTTTGATGCTCTTGCTCACTCACTTTCAATCGTATGTACTCTCTGTCACTCAGTCACTTTGTTTTTCGTAACAGCACCGTTCTCCACCGTCCTGCACCCACCCTTCATCCTTTCTCTTATTCTCTGCCTTTCTCCCTACATCTGTGTCTCTCTCTCTCTCTGCCGGTATCAGGAGTGCACTAAGAGGAGGATGGTCAGTGGGACTTCTCCTTCACTGCCCTATGTTTGCCACTACGACACCATTGAGGACATCCTCCAACGTCGTACCAGGATGCAGAAAAGTGCCAAAGGTGACAAAACTTATATTATAGTATATGCAGTATTATTGAACATAAAATGATGTAAACATTTGCACAAAATAATATCTTTCATCTGTGCTCGTCATCGTGTGTCTCTTGACATCCCTCCTCCCATGGCACTGTAAGTTAGACCAGGATTATCTTCTTGTTGTCTGGGGACCACAATACAAAGTCTGGGTGTAGAGCGGACCACATCTGGAAATTAAGGCATCCATCCAACATCAACCTTCATCTGCCAAGACGTTCTTATTTGCATTACGGTGGGTTTAGGCCTGTGGGATGTACCAGTCTTGGTTCCTTTCTGAACAAATGAGACAGGTCTAATTATCTCTTGAGTTCACTGCTCGCTTTATCCACCTCACCCACTCCTATGTGGCAGTTAAGACCAGCAAATATTTGTCATGGCGCCACCTATGCTGGCCTGGGTTAGAGCTGTAGTATTTTGTGCTCTACATTGAGGAGGGAGATCGTTCTGAACTGACTTTATTGTGGAGGTACAAAACAACCCTCTGCACTTTTCCAGCTGGCTGGTATGATTCTTTTGACCCAAACCCCTTCATAAGCTTCCACAGTTGCAGAAGAAGCTTTGGGCACTTCTTGTATAATGCTGGGGCCTGGACAATATTTTTTATCTGCTGCCATGCTCTTTTGCATTGAGTTCAATGGTTTTGTCTGATCTGCAAATTACTGAATTATTTCCCAGTCCATGCTTCCTGCAGGGGTTACTACATGTTTCTTCCTAGATCTCCTGTACAACCATGTTTAGGCTTTAGGTCCTCAACAAACTGCTCTCTTCCTTACCTTCTCTCATCATTTATTTTCCTGATGTTCCGCTCTCTTGAGTCTGCACAATTGTACTCACAGGGTGTTTGTTTGTCAGGTCTTTGATGCTGGCTCTTTTTCAACGGCTCATTTTATATCTCTTATTCAAGATGTTTATTTCTCTCCTCAAATACTGGATTTCCTGCTCTTTTCTGTTTTGCCATGCAGCTGGAGGCTGACCTCTTCTCGTCCATGCCAAATCATTCATTGGCTATATTGTAAAAGATGTATGTCAGAGTCGGTTCTCCTGTAAACTGGTCCTGCTAGTTCACCTAACCTGGTTGTGGTCAGAAGTGTGCTTTGTTGTACCTGTAACTACACCCAACAGTGATGTCACATTTCATGTTTCTGGCTACTTAACAAATGTAATCTCAGTTGCCAGTTTATTAGGTACACATAAGGAGGTGAGAGTGAATCAAAACAGTAATTGGGCCGTAAAACCAGCACAATAAGTTGAAAGATGCTAAAATGCTCCGTAGTGTTGAGAACTGCAGAGCTGGTTGATCATTCTCTGGGGTTTGTCATGGTGAGCAATGCCATTCACATTACATTTGACCTATTGTTAATTTGTGCAGCTGTAAACAACAGCCTCTTTTAACACATTGTTCAACTATACAGGCTCATACTGATTATCAAGGGAATTTTCTCTATCACTGCTATGTTTTCAGAGCTTGTGTGTGCTGGATCCCTGCCTCTCTCGGACCAGCAGCACTTGTCTGAACAAAGAGGGGAGAGCGGCGAGGAGAATCAGCCACTCCAGGGGAGGAGCAGGATGAAGCAGGAGACATGTAGCCGGGCTGGCAAGAGGAAGACATGGCCAGAGAGGCGCAGAGAGAGACGGGAGGTGAAGAGACTGAGGAGAGAGGCTCAAGCCATACGAGAGGGTGGACTACTGGGGAGATCCCAGGTCAGCTTTCATGATGACGTTTGCCCTGCAGACCCCTTTAGGTCCCTGCTCCATGGTCACAGACAGTCCACACTCCCTCCACAGAAGAGGAGGAGGGATGAGGTAAGTGGCAGAAGTAGCAGGAAGAGCAGAGAGGCAGAGAAGTGGAAGAAGAGAGGAGGGGTAAAACACGGGGATTTAATTCCACATGGTGACATAGACATTGGTAGTGAATGCCTTCTTTCCCCAAAACAAAGAGTACGCCACCGAAGAAGATGAAGTGTGATTGTTTTATTTTATGTTTTTAAGATATATCAATTATAACTGGATTTCAAAAAATTATGTATCTCTTTTTGATTAATTCATTTATTTATTGTTAACACATAACTGTAGAACATCATATACAGTTGAATGATACTCATTTTCAGTGTAACTGATATGAATGTACTTTAAATTAGTTTTGGAAGTACATCTGCTACTATTATACTGGCTGTGCCCATTTTTATACATGCATTATTTTGGACCATGTTTTCACAGCATTCCTGCTTTTTTTTGCTTATGTATGGTGTCATGGGGTGGGTTGTAATCCCCCCAATGCTAGTTTTACATTCATTACAATATTTGAAACCAGGTGAAATGCACAGATATTTGGTCTTTGTAAAGTGTAATATTTATAGTGTAAAGATTACAATAAACATGAATTTCGTGTATAATTTGTGTGAAAAGATAGTATTATTGTGTGACATCTGATATGTGAAAACATGAGGATGGGGGTTAAGGTTTACTCGGAAAAAGCTTCAAGCATCAGCGTACGTAGAGTTCGTCTACCTGAAAAGCTGTATAAAGCTGGTGGCTTTCAAAGCGTTGTTTTATAGTATTTCTGGTATGAAGCTGCTGAATTATTAATGAACTGAGCAGCTGCCCGGGGTTTACCAGACTGAGGTAGTCGAATCTGATAAAAAGCTGCAACCTAAAATCGACCTTCGCCGCTGCTAATTGAACAAATCTTAGTTTGACAAGTGTTGCAAGAATATTAAGGTTTTCTCGCTTTTGTGTTTGGGTGATTTACTTACATACACATCGCGTTTTAGGCCTGTGATGAGCTACATGTTGCTCTGTGATCGATTGGGGGTGACTTGGAAAAGATGTGAAACTCCCATTGATTGATCGCCGCTACACTCCCCGCTGACCAGAGAAAACACTCGTTAACGAATGCTAGAGGGGATTTAAATTGGACAAATTCTGTCCACCTCGCTTGTCGGATAAGGTAGTTATCTGTTTTCTCATGCAGTCTGAGGTAATACGCTATTAGCACTGTTTAACGACTAGCCCCACCTCGATACAGTGCGATGATAGCTAGCTTGTAATGTCGGCACTGTTGGACTTGTTTTCCCTTCTAGACTCCGCTTCCTGTTAGCGTTGGGTTAGCTGGAAAATCGGAATTATGCTAATGAACGAGTACAGTTAGCCAACGCAAAGGGGTGTAACTTTACTGCTTACAGTGGGGCTACCCGTTGCGAATTATGTGTGATGTATTCACGGACCTATGCTAATAACTTTGTTTCACAGCTAGCTCTCACGGCGGCTGGCTTCCTTTAGTTTGCTAACCGCTCGACAGCTAGCCATCTTGTCTGTGTTGAGGGATTTAAGTATTTAACTTGACCAGCTTTTGGTGGCAGAGTGCGAGCGATATTAACTTCGAGTTGCACTCGCTTGTTGATCTATGCGTCGGCAATGGGCTCACTCCTACAGGACCCAATTGCGTGCGACTAATGCAATTTAAAAAAAAACCCACTTTATTTTACTGTGGGAAAGCCTGACTGTTCCACTGTGAAAGGACAAAAGACAACCTGGGACTCGCACAGCTGCTGTTCTCGTACCGACGAAAACCACTGATAACCAACTTAGAGAACATTTGCATATCGTTTTGATATACCGCACGCTGACAGAACCACAATATATATATATTTTTTTAAATACTTGGGTACGTTCATACGTGGTAAAATTACTAAAAGCGGTTTCCTTTAAGTTGACCCACACGGATAGCTAGGGGGAGAGTGGACGGAGTCGATGCAGATGGTGTTTTTCCGACATATGAGGGCTGTGCTTTCCTGAACCCGCTGCTTCCAGGTATCGCCTCTCATTATACTGACACAACAGCTTTAATGCCTCAGAAAACACTCGCAGTAGCCGGCCGTCATCAGAGGTAACTAGGTGGCTAGAGAGAAGCGGTCTGAAAAAGGGAGGCTCCTGCCCGTTTCTGGACGTCCATCGCTCCAGCCTTCCCTCATCACGTTCATCCACCGCCGCCCTCCTCCTCCTCCTCCTCCTCCTCCCCAGCCATGGACCCCCCGAGGACTCGGTCGCGGTCTCGGTCTGGCTTCTATCATTTCGGCATGAACGGCAACGTTGGAAGCAACGGCAGCGGGAACGCGGTCGGTAACGGGAACATGATGAGCGCCAGCGGAGGTGGGGTGAGCTACCCGCAGCAGAGCAACCCCGGCTGGGCGCCGCACCACGTTGGGCGTAGCTACCCGGAGAGCCAGCAGCAGCACGCCCAGGGGAGCTACCTGTCCGCAGGGGGGCAGCGCCACTCTTCGCACGGAGCTCACAGACACCCCGGGGCCGGTAAGCAGGCTTCAGTAAACAGGGCCTGCAGGCCGGCTAAATGCATCATTACACACACTCACACAGGATACACCCCCCCGAGGGAGGCAGGCAGACCACTAGCAGCTTAACAGGCTTTGAGACATTTAACTAAAAGGCTCGGTGTTTTCACTGCCAGCTGTTGCTCGAAAGGCCAGTTATATGTCATGTCAGGTGTTATAGTGGAGACTGTGCGTTAGTGGGTTGAGTAGCATTTACTCAGGTAAATAGGGCCAACCCAGCTTCCTGAAATTACTCTTTTTATATCGTTGCGTGGCTTTATACTCAAAAGTGCAGATTTTCACAGCCTCCAGTAGGAATTTGGCACTGCAGATTTTCCTTTTGACAGTCCAGGCATGGAGGTACTGAATGCCTACAGGTTATATTGTATTACTCAAGGAAAGACACAAGGTAAGTATCACCATATGTAATCAGTTTAGTAAATCATGAATTGAACTTTAATCTAATCTAATCTAGAGATATATTTAGTGATAATGGGGACATTGAATAAAACAAATCTGTATCAGTGGACGTTTTGTGTATGCAAACTGTAATATTGACAGCTAGAGTGGGTTTTCATTTATCATTAGATCTGCAATTACCTTGTGGTTTAGACCTCCTACATGCACTTCTTCAGTCTTTACAAGAACTATGATTGAGCGGAGTCTGATTTTAAAGTAGCAGTTTGGAGCCTTGAAATCGTTTGAAATTAAATATTTTTCTTGATGGTGATTTTTTTTTTTTTACATTTTTGTTGCAGATTGCTCACTGCTGTGTTGCAGGCTGGCATAGTACAGTCATCCTTGTAGTTTTCCATCAGTGCTTTGATCCACAACCCTTAATGCTGCTATTCAACTTAAATATTAGCCTGGGAACAGCTCTATATTGTCCCAAAATAGTCAAAACAGATCTCTCATCTAGTGGTTCAGGGTAGAGTTTAAATTGAAATGGAAGAAATGGAGGAATAGAGTTGTTGCTTTCTTTACTTTGTCATGTTAAATTTATGTGCATTTCCCAGTATGAGTCAATCAGTTATACAGTTGGCTTTTCATACCCACAACAGCAATGATTCCTTATCCCAACCCAAACTCACTAAGACGACAATGATAACTCACCAAACCATTTAAGGAAACAGAGGGTGTACAAAATTAAACTGCCAGAGAGGAAATTCTGCACATCAGCCTCCTTTCATTGATTTCAACACTGACACCAGTCTGTTCAGTGTTCAGCAGGTTTCCATTGCTGACCACTGGGAAGTGACTGGGGAAACCTTCTGTAATACCAGATTGGATTCCCTCAAAGGAAAAAAAAAAAGTGCAGTGAATGAGTTAAAGCAGGCTTTTAATGGGCCTCTGTCTTAATAGCAAGCAGCAGCATTGTTGCCAAACACCCAAAATAACCCCAGCACACTAAAACACATGCTTTCCAAATTGAGAGACTACAGAGGGGTTTGTGTGAATTACTTAAACCTCCCAGCTGTGTGATCTGCCTCCTCCTTCTTAACAGCTGCACATGCCTCTTCCTAGATGTGTGTGTTCTGTGTGTGTGTGTGTGTTTTGTGTGTAAGCAAAATAAGATTACAGATATTCTGTTCCTGTCTGCGCTTGTTTGTTTTTGTGCATGTCACTGTATTACGCCTCTTGGCATCACTTAATGCAGAATGTGTCGGGGTTGGATTTGGGGGTGTTAAAAATTTGCCCCTCTCTCTTACTCTTTGTTTTCTTTCTTCTTCTTTCGCTCCTTAAGTGTCAAGCATGTTTTCAACCAGTGTAGCTTTTAATAGTGAGTGTTGCATCTCAAATCCTGCCAGCATTTAATAGCAAACAGTTTTTACAGATATTCATAATCACCTGAGATCGCTACAGAGTATGTGTAAAATTGATTGTTTAGGTATTTTTGGCTTGCCTCTTCTAAATAATGGTTCAAGTCTGTGTATCTCGGTTAAAGAACAGAAGCAAATTGCTGCTTGATGACAGCTGATATAAGTTCCCTATCCTGCCTGCCTGACTTGATTGTCTGTCGTGAAAGAAATGGTGTCCGTCGTCCCCAGCAGCCATCCTCTGAGGAAACAAGGTTGTCTGCTCACCAACAGAACCTGTCCAGTCTGGCTCACCATCCCCTCTCCTATGGCCCCTGGGGTGAATCAGCATTAACAGACCTAGTGCTCCTCAAGACACATGGCCCAGAACCCTGTGAGGTCTAAAGAAAAATAAGTGATGGTATATGAATAAAGATGTAAGCCTGTGTGTTGGCCCTACTGTCAGCTAGTCGGTCAACAGACTGGCCCTCTGTTCTCTGCAGCCACTAGCAGGGCGTCTTTGAGCTGTCACTATCGGCAGACTTCACATGGCTCTGGAGTGGCGTCGCAAAGACAAGAAAGGGGTGGGGGGTTGCTTTCAGATGTGTTGTTTCTGAGGATACAGACGGGGCTGTTTGGATGAGGGAGGAATAGAAGAAGAAACAAAGAGAGGAGGAGCAAAGATCCCCCCTCCCTCTCTTTTTGGTGATTAAAGGTTTTCGGGGGACTGCTTAGAGGAAACTCTTGTCAGCTGAGTTCAAGGACATCCATTCTTAAGCTGCTGAAATGTCTGTGTGCACATTCTGCATCCAGATTACACATGTGGGACTGTCAGATAAACAGCTGGCAGAGCATTGTGTTCTTCTGAGATTATGTTTATGGTATTAATGCTTTATTCAGTGGTGTGAATTTTTTAAATCTTTTTAATTAAATGTTTTTGGACACAGTAATCTAATACTTAAGAAGGGAGTCATTTTTTGTGATGGTCTATTGATCTTTCGAGAGATTTCTATCACCACAGGGAGATAAAAAAAAAAACCCAAAAACAAAGTGACAAACATCGTACTGAGCTGTTGTTGCAGAGCTAATAATGCTTCGCTGTATAGCAGACGCATGGCAACACACAGACTTGAAGCCAGGCCTTCTGGTAATGGTTAGGTTCCATAGGGCTCCAGTTGGTAGGATAGTACTAAGGCTGCAACTAGCGATTATTTTCAATATTTATTAATCTGTCGCTACGTTTTTTTGATTAATAAAATGTCAAACAGCAAAAAGAAATACCTCACAATTTCCCAAAATTTTCAAAAAATTCTTTTGTCCAGCCAACACTTAAAAACCGAGAGATTCAATTTACAATGATATAAAACAGAGGAAAGCAACAAATCGTCCTGTTTTTGAGAAGCTGAAATGAAGTAATGGTTGGCATTTTAGCTTGATAAATGACTAAAAAGGTTACCCATTTTCTTTTAATTGATTAATCATTTCACAATGTGATAGTAGTTTGTGGTAACCAAAATGACGGTAATCCGACTGGAGACAAAAGTCATTATCTGCTTTCAAACAATGTTACATGGGCAAAGCCAACAAGACGCTCTGGCATGTTGTTCATGTTTGATAAGTGGATGTCTGTTTCTGTCTTCACAAGCTTTTCATGGTGGATCAGAGGGAATTATTTGTCTGTGAGAGAGTCCAGTGTGCCATCTTCCAGAGATGGCTTCCTCTCATGTCTGCCTGTTTAAAGCAGGAAATTCAGAAGCCTGTTTGGAAGACAAACCCTCAGAGGACAGAAGACTCTTAACGCTGTGAAGTTTGTGAATCTGTTTTGTTATCACTGTTGGATTTTGTAGTTTTTTTTTTTTTGTAGTCTGTTCAAGCAAATGAGCCAGGCTTCATCAAGATAACGGCTTTAGATAAAATAACTTTTATTTGGTTTTCAGAGAAGACTTAGTTTGGAAAATAAAATAAAAGGCAGTCAGCTGCCTGTGTGTTGTTGGTGTTTTATTTCTGTTGGTTTAACAAGCCTATGTCCATGTGTGTTGTGATGTTGTCTTATCTGATTGTTTCTTATCCCTCTGTGGCCTGCAGGAGGAATGCTACATTTCCATCCAGATAATGTTTGCAGTGAAGATCGGGACAAAGTAAGTATGAAACATGACTACTGCCTGTTGCCTCTGCTTTGCTCCTGGTTTGAATAGGATTTGTATGTTATTGTTTTCCTATTCATTCTCCTCTTTTGTCTGTCCTCTTTTTGTTTCTCCCTGACCAACCACCCCTCTGATTTTCCCTCCTCCATTACCTCTGTGTGTAGATGGAAGACAGCCCGAGCCCGAAAAGGCAGCGTCTTTCCCAGCAGTCCATTTTGGATCTAAGCTCTGCCCCTCCCTCTGCTCCCTCCTCTCCCATTCGCCCCTGGGAGCTGCCTCCCAGTCGCAGACCACACCCCCACTACATGCCAGAGAGATGCCACACACCTCTTCGCAACCGACGCAGGTAAGTGTGTATGTGTGTGACACAAATACATAACCATTGTCTTCATTATTATTATTATGGTAATTGTTCAGTCTATAAAATGTCAAAAATAATGAAATATTCCCATCACAAATTACAAGATCCCATCTTGAAATTGCTTATCGTTTCTGGCCAACAGTCCAAAAACACAAGTATTCAATTAACAATGATACAAACCAAAGGTTCTAACCAAAAGATGCTTATTCTTTTTACACGATAGATTCTTATAATAATCTATGAAATGTTTTGTTGGCTGATACTGCCAATTAGACATTAATGAAATCATTGAAATAGAGATCAAATGATTAGTTGTAGAGTAGTTGCATTTTACAAAATTACTCTGCAGTTAGTTTGATAATTGCTTTATTAAGTAATTTTTCAAGCAAAAATGCCAAAAACTCTGGTTCCAGACCCTCAAATGTGAGGAATGAATGCTTTTCTCTTATTTTATATGGTTGTAAATTGAATATCTTTTGGGTTATTTGTAAGACAAGACATTGGAAAATGTCACCTTGGGCTTTAGAAAATTGTAATTTCTTCTGCCATTTTACAGTAAAAATGAACAAGCTTTTTAACCAATTAAAAACTTGTCAGATTAATTGATAATTAAAACCATCTTTAAAGCATCAGTACAATATTATTAATTAAAATGAATAGGTTGACAGACGATTTCTGAGTAAAATACTCCACTTGTCTGGCTTTCTGTCAGTATTACTGGTTGTTATTTAAGGAAATACAGTATGTATTAAAATTTTAGTCAGGTTTTAATGTCAAACTTAAAGGGGAACTCTTTTACTTTTACACAACAATGTCTGGTTATAGCTGTTGCGTACTACTGCATATGTGAAAAAAGTTGTAGCTTTTTGTGGCTCCAGCGGGACCTGTGTGAAATTTGATAAATTGATGTCACTTAAGTCAGCGTCAGACTAATAGTTTGAAAACACATAAAGAAATCTGACTGTGTGGAGTCACTAAGAAATTAACCTGACATCCGGGGCCCAGTCCCCATCTCTGCTCATGCTAATGGTTTGAGGCTACATTAGCCACTACTAGTGTAACACACTTGACTAGCCGACAAAAGTGTTGTTGGTTGGGTTGCATTGTGGGTAATGTAGGCACCAGGGTTTTGACAACGAAGAAGAATGTGTGGAATAAAAAAGATGATATATGTGGTTCTGCTTCATCAATATGGATCATTTTTGTTTTAAACTGTCCATCGTGAGTCTGTTTATAGGATTGAGATGCTAAACTGATGTACTCTTTTAACTAACTTAGACCTAGTATTGTATTTATAATGACAACATAGCTCCTTTCGCACCTTCTTCAGTTTTCCCATCTTTCTATCTCCTCAGCCCTCCAATGAGACGCCAGCGTGGCCGAAGAGACCGTCTGACCCGCCACCACCATGCTCACAACAACCACCACCACTACAACAACAACAACAACCACCACCATCACCACCCCAACGCCCACCATCACCACCATCACCACCTGCACTCCCACCACGGCCCGTCCCCAGGACACCAGGATGAGAACTACCGCCACCAAGCTCCCCCTCAGGGCTACCCACCCTATAGCCAGCAACCTCCCCGAGGGCTGGGGCCCGGGCCTGAAGAGCGCCAAGGTCACCATCCCCCAAACCCCTCCCCGAGGCCCCTCCACCAGTCACCGAACTTATCTCCCAGACTGCTGCACCCTGCGGCCCATCCACAGCACCCACATGCACACCCCCACCCATCCCAGCAACAGAGCAGTTTGGTGCTGGATCTCCATGAGCAGGTGACTTCATAAGATGACATTACATACAGTTGAGAGTGAAATTATTCTAGCAGACCTCTGAAATGAGAAAACATGACTTGCTGCTAATGAGTACTCTTATTCTTGTGCATGCTTGTCTCCTCATGCTGCACAAGAATGAAACACACACACAAAAAAACAACACTTTTGGACACTTCCTCTTAAAACAATGCAATGTGAAAATGAAACCCAGCTACTCACGGGCATAGTATCTTATTTGCAGTTGAAGATGTCATCTACAGAGAATTATGACTAGTGTGACTTATTTTAATGCATTACTGTGCTGTTTGATCTTGAAAGCAGTAACTACATTCCCTGTGATTTTTCATGGAAAACTAATTGACACTGTAAGCGAAAGATTCAGTTAGTTAATGTGGGCCTGTCTGTTAGCATGTCTGACTTGTGTGCTCTTTTTCCAGTAGGGCATGATTCAGTAAAGTGGGTTTTTTAATTTGTTGGGGTGGAGGAAAGATTATTGGCAAATGGAAACTTTGCCCTTGAAAAATTGTCGTGTGTGTGTGTCTCATCGATCTAACACGAGCAGGAATTGTTTTTTCTTTTTAAAGCATTATATCCAATATTTATGGATAACATATGGCTATCACTAATTGGTGGTGTTACAGTATGTACGTTTATCTCATCTCTATAAATGGAGTGAAACACATTACACTACTAATTGGATTTGAGGTGTACAGCAGAGATAGACACTAATATTTTCAAGCACTGGCTCCATGGCCCACCAAGCCCCTAAATGTGGTGGCCAAAATGTAAAGAAAAGGCAATTTTACACAACTTGGCACAGCCTTCCTTATCTGTGACACTTCAATAAATAAATGAAAAGACATTAACAGAATGAAAATATATTTTTATAATTTGTTTAAATTTAAACCTCAAAGTTCTTTGCAAATATGGTACATATATTCTCTGTTTCCTAGTTCAGATTTGGGATGTTTTGTGGCTCTGTGTCATTGCTAAGGCAAAGTATATCCCGTATAGGGATAAAATGTGGCCACTCGGCGCCGTCTACATGGAGTATTTGGTGGCCACACACTAACTTTTTGTGACCACGGGCCATAGGGCCATAGGGCCATGGCTAATGTCGAACCCTGGTTACAGTTTACATCAGCAGATAAACTGTAAAGTAATTCACAGGACTATTTTTCTTCTACAGGTTCTTTGCAGATGAAAGAGTGAGTTGAGGTGTTTGAATTCAATCAATTAAATGCTATTTAGATTTAAATAATTCAACCAAGATCACATCAGAATTCATATCAAGGCATTTCTCTATTCTTCAAAATACCTCTAACTGCAAGACATCCTGTTGTGAGCATCAGTGAATCAACATCATAAAGAGGTCTGGTAATCATGAACATTTCAGAACATGGCTGTATTTGGGGAACACATAAGTGTCAGTACTGATGCATAAGGTTTTGATATTCAGTTTTATTTATATAGCGCGATATCCTGACAGTTATCTCAGGGCATTCTTTCACACAGACCATGCCCCTTTTGATTTCCATATTTAGGGTTCAGCTCCAGTATCATATCCTGTGTCTCCTCCTGGAGCGCCACCAGGCCTGCCGCCTCGCTCTGCCCCGCAGCAGATCCCAGCATGCTCAGTAGTCTTCAGTGGACAGCACTATCCCATCTGCAGTGTCCCTCCTCCTGTGAGTGTTTGTTTCTGTAAGAGGTTCATTTCAGCTCTCTAGATTGGTTAGAATGTTTCCACATGGCATTGTTGCAAGTTTTCTGTTACAGCTGAGTTTTCATCATTTCAAAATACTGTTTGCAACACGTCTTACTAAATGAAATCTTGCTGTTTTCTTTTTGTCTCTCTGCTACTATAGGTCCTTCAGACTTGTTCTGTGCAGCACTTACCCATGCCCTACCCATTCCCATCGCTGTTGTCCAGTGACCCGGCCTTCCTGCTTCCCCCTCCTCACCTCCCCCATCCCCCAGCACACCTTTCCCACCACCCACCTCACCTGCCCCAGCCTGGACAGTTTGGACCCTATCCCACGCAGCAGGCCCGATCGGTGAGTAGGAAGTCTTATGTTATGCTCGTTCCATCCTTTTGTTGATTTTGCAGATTTTGAAAAATATGGCATTAAAGTATGAATAGACAAGATTGTCTTTTGATGACATCTATCATTCTGTGCATCTCTAAAAAAAAAATAAATAAAAAAAAAAATAATCAAAGGATAAAAACAGTTGTCAGGGACCCAGTGTGACAGTCAGCGTCTTTCAGGGAAGTTCCACCTGCTGTACAGAAAATGTAGCAGCAAAGGTGTTCTACAATGTAAAACCAAAATTATGCATATTTTATACATTTGAGTTGAAGCAATTTATGCTGTTCTCCTTTAGTGCTTGCACTTGGCAACACCGGCGTTTAGTAATAACTTGGGACATATACTGAAATAGGGTGTAAAGATGTAGGTTTGCACATCGAGCATCAAAGGTACAGGAAAGTGAGTAAACTCCCAACGAAAACTAGGTAAATAGTTTGCAGTTAAAGAAGAAAGGTTGTTCTTGGCTAAAATGACAAAGGAAAAATTATGGTTCTCTGCAAAAATTTCAATATTATGCATCAATAATGTTGAAATAATAAATGTGTGCCAAAATTCACATGGCCTGAAGCAGAACTATGGTTTGACTGTTTTCCAAAGTACATTAGTTCCTTTTGAAGTTTGCTGACATTTGTCTTGTGTGGCTTTCATATTCTGCTAATTAAAACCGCTGCTTAAGAATCGAATACAAAGCAATGCCAGAAGAATGAAAGTATTTAATTAATGACATATCTTAGTGGAAACAATACAGTACATACAAGTACAAAGGTTGGATTGATCCATGCAAATGACTGAAATATATTTATGTACAGTATACTAGTCTAATACATCCTAAGCACCTACTCATATACTGGATTTGTCAAGAGTTGATACATCTCCTCCTCCTCCCCAATGTTCTTCATCAAATGTATCTGTGTATCTATAAGTGTGTAAGTGTATCTATTTTTTTTTTCTTCACATTTCTTCTCCACCCTCGCAGCCGTTACAAAGGATAGAGAATGACGTGGAGCTGCTTGGAGAACACCTGTCTTTGGGTGCAGGGCTCCACTATCCTCCCGCCACCCACCCTGCCCTCGCACCGCATTCCACACAGCTTCACTTCCTCTCCCATGACCCCCTGCCACAGGAGTTCTTCGGAGTGGTGAGCAATAAGAATACATGTTTTTTTTTTTTTACCTTTTGAGTGCAGGGGAGCATAAAAATCCATGTGAATGATTTGCCATGTATGTGTTGTCAATTGCCCCCTAGTCTTATCCAAACTTCATTCCTCGGCGTCTCCCGGGGCGACGGTACCGCTCACAACAGCCACTGCCACCTTCACCATACCACCCCAGCCTCCTGCCTTACTTCCTGTAAGTAGATTGGTACATTACTAAGATAAGACAGTTAAGAGGAAATGGTTACTTTTTTATTTGTATTGGCCAAATATATAGTAGAGGACCTGAAATGTACTTTTTGAAGTAAGCAACCAATTGCAGGGTGTCAATGATTGTATTACTTTAGGAAACATTTGAAATAAAATTGAAAAAGGTTTGTTGGGCCATTAACTATTCAACTTGATGCATCTTATCAGAGCTTCTTTTTGTGGTGTTTAGTTAGCTTAGTTGTTTCTTTGAATGATTTGAATTTCAAAATGTCTGAAATCCCTCCCTCTACAGTTCAATGCTGCCAGTCCAGCCTACAGGTCCTGCGATCAGTCTAGAGCTGGATGTAGATGATGGAGAAGTGGAAAATTATGAGGTTTGTCTTTATCAGCTTTCGTTATATTATTTTGTCTCTGTTTGCTGGATGCAGACTCTGATTCTTCTGTTGCTGCCGGTGTTTTATTTATTTTTTAATCTTCCCCACAGGCCCTCCTGAACCTCGCTGAGCGTCTGGGAGAGGCCAAACTCCGAGGACTGACCAAGGGAGACATCGAACAGCTTCCTTCCTATCGGTTCAATCCAAACAACCATCAGTCTGAACAAACACTGTGAGTGCCGCCCTTTTGCAACCACAAGGTCACCACCTGTTGGTCGGGTGAATTATTAGCTTCTCAGATCACCAAAACTATGGATTTGTTTTGTTTTGTGGATTTTCAGATTTTGTGCAGTTTGTGTAGCTTATTTGTGTTCAAAGCATGTGAAATTCAAATGTCATCTCTTTCCTCTGTTGGTTGGGCATTGTGAGGAAGATGTCCTAATTCTTGGTACGCTCATTCCTAATAGTATACATCCAAAAGCAACTTGAGGCTTTTCTACAGATGGTTCATGAATAGTAGTAAGGGACGTATTCCTTGTGAATACGAGAAGATTGTTTCAGTAGTTACAGATTCTGACCTTTTTCATGCTTCCCACTCAATAACCAATTAACCTGAATCTGCTTTGATGCCCAGTGTGTCATGTAAGAAGTCTGTTAAACAACAGGTTTTGTTGCTGGACTTTACATGCTAATACTTGTTGTGTTGCAGGTGTGTGGTGTGTATGAGTGATTTTGAGTCCCGCCAACTGCTGCGAGTCCTGCCCTGCAGCCATGAGTTCCACGGGAAGTGTGTCGACAAGTGGCTGAGGGTAAGGACCCACCCCATGGATAACGCACACATACAACCTTTGAGTTTATCACACATTGTGTCACATAATAGCCTGCTGATGTCAAGTGCAAGTCTGGTTTTTGGTAATGCTGCGTTTAGAGACTTAATCACTAACTTACCTAGAGAAAATCTTATTTTTTGTTAGAGGTACTCCACACTTGTGTTCATGTTTTTTGAACTGTAAACTAAATGATGTGACTGTACTGTGATGAACCAAATCAATGCTGGCGTTTAATATTGACACTTCTTGCTAAATGTATAAAAATAGTTGTTCCGGTTGGGACTGATCTACGTAGTGAAATTCATATAAAGATATAACTCTAATCAGTGTCAGGCAGTGTCCCTTGACCCAGACATTATGTAACCACGAGGCCACGCCTCCTACAGGTGTTTCCTCACTTGTTGCATTTTTCAGATATGCTGGGGGAGAGGGTTCTAGCAGAATTTGCGGGTGTAGTTACACTTTAAAGATGCAAACACATGTGACACAGACACCTCAAATATAGAAGTGTAGTGAGAATCTCACTCTTCAAGAGATCTGTTAGGTAACAGAAGCAAGCATCTGGCGTGTCTCAGTGTTTCTATATTCAGCACAGAAGTATCTGTAAACCTCACAAAACCCCAGGAACATCTGAAGAAGCTGTACACATACAGTACATCGTCACTGATTTCTCACTCAAAATGCTAAAAAGAGACCTGTAAACATCGTCTTGTGTTAATCACATCACAGTCTGATGATTTAGAGTCATGGGGCATTGCCCAAAGCCCTCAGTGTGAACTGGGTTATAGGATTTACAAATCAATACAAAACAAATAAAGAAAATGTCATCATCTGAAATCTATTGCAACAATATTTTATGGGGGAGTGTAGTGGTGAGTTGAGTTACTGTACAGTTTTAGGATTGGACACTTTGAAGGTATTAACTGCCTCTAAAAATCTAACTGGATCATTTTTGTCTCCCCTCTCTGTCCTCAGGCCAACAGGACGTGTCCCATTTGTCGGGCCGACGCCTCTGAGGTCCAGAGAGACTCAGAGTGACCACATGAGGGAGCCAGACACTCCTAATTGTCTGTCAAACACTTTCAGCACTACCTGCTCCTGATATATTGATCCGCACACATGCACACACACACACACACACACACCATTTCCATGTAATTTTGTGCAGCACTCAATCTTTATCCCTTCTCCCTCACATCTATGATATGGTTTTCATCAGAGTAACTCTTCCCCAGTTATTTTTTTTCCTGTCATTCTTTCCTGTTCATATGAATGCAAGACTTCACATCTTTTGTGAATTACACCCTGCCTGATCAGTTTTCTGCTGTGGTGTGTGTGTGTGTGTGTGTATACATGTGCATGCACCACCATTGTGCAAGCGTTGTTTGGTCAGTCCTGTATTTCTGGACTGTGTGAGAGATTTTTAGATATCCTGGAGCATGCCTGAGTTTCTGTTTTGTATCAGACGAGTTAACAACACTGGAGAGTTTTTGCTCTCATGAGTGACTGACTTTACTTCCTGTTTGTATGTTTATGCACTGTCTGTCTGTATGCATACTATGTGTGTATGTATGTTATAGACTTAAATCCTTTTCTCTAGTTTGACACTAAGGGTCAGTGTTGCCACTATACTTTTCGGTTGCCTATTTGATCTGTTTGTTTCAGTAGATTATTATTATTATTATTATTATTATTAATAATAAACCATTCTAAGTGATTGTTTTCCTGCCTGGCAGTTGCATCATCATTCCGGTTTTGCTCATCATTCATTACAAGTGCTTCACGGCACTACTTTGAAATTAAGCATACATATATATATATATATATATATATATATATATATATATATATATATA
>JAVQJF010108342.1:0-32374 GCA_036023855.1 Gadopsis marmoratus | reverse complement strand
ATGTCAAAGTGTCCCTGGGCAAGACACTGAACCCCAAGTTGCCCCTGGTGGAGGCCAGCATGGCAACTGTGTCCCCATCAGGTGTGTGAATGGGTGAATTAGACTACTGTTCTAACTTATATTACTGTTACAGCGCTTTGGGAACCGGTTTGGTTGAAAAGCGCTATATAAGAAAGAGTCCATTTACCATTTATATTATATCTATGTTTATTTCAGCTGTAAAATCTGGTAAGCATGGGAATCATCAACATCCAAGCTGACCACTGCTACTCTTATCTATCAGAAAAAGCTACAAACCTTTAAAGCGACCTTTCAAGCCCGCAGGGGGTGATAGTTAAAAGACAGATTTCGGGTGGGGTGTCACGTCAGCTGAATGCACGGAAATGCACAGTAAACAAGTCACAAAGGTTAGAAGCAATGGCACACCAGGGATTCGTAAATCAAGGTATCCTGACAAGGATTCTCTGTTGGATATCAGACTCAAGTCTAAATCCGGGACGGCTTCAGTGCTGCTTCTTGTTTCATCTAGCAAGAGACGCTTTCATTTTCTAATATTCATCCGTTATCAGAAGAGAATCACATCAATTGTTGGGTGGTCTGTCACCATCCTTCTCTGCTGCCCACCCACAAGAGAATATAGGCCTGGTTTGCATATTTATAGCCAGGATGTTTGTTGTTAGAGACTCGCTGTTTGAGTGTATGAATTAACTTAAGTTCGCCAGTTGCCATGGTCACAGATATGGTTGTTTTATTTGAGCCCATTCAACCTCCCATACACCCCCACCCCCCACTCCCTTCCTTGAGTTTCACTGGCTGTATGACTTTTTTATGTGGTGTTGTTGTCTGTGTTTCAGCCTGGTGGGACTTTTCCTCACTAATTAACCAGCATTCTTCATTCAAATAAAAAAAACTGAGTGAGGCAAAAAATGCAAATGACAGTACGTTTTTATTAGTGTCACTGATACTGTATCTGCATATCTGAACACAGCAGCCGGGTGCACTCATGCTTTTACATCACTCAAGTTCCTGGTCCCACGGAGGACATATGCCACAACAACATGGTGTTGAGATGTGGCCACCCATGCCAGGAAGGCAGAGGAACTGAGGAACACAGGAACCGGGAGAGAGTCCAGGTGGCCCGTGCCAGATGCAAAAAACAGTCTGGGTGCTACCGCTAGTGCCACAAAGAAGAGGTTGGACCACATGACTGAAACGGCATAGGATAGACAAGCAGTTTGCCACCTTAAGCTTCTTATTGTGTGAACAGCCATCCGCTCTGTGGGCAGAACCACACACAGAGAGAGAAAGCATGACACAGATTGGAGAATGCATGGGTGGAAGGGGAGTCTTTTTGATGGTCTTTAGGCACATGTACAGACCCAGAACGCACTGCTGCCAAATCGGCTAAATATGCAAATTGCAGGAGCAAAACAATATGGTGCAAGAAAAATGTCAAGTGGTAGTCTCCAAAATCATGATATCAAAAAGGACGAAAGGTGTGTAATGATAGCCAGTGATGTAATGAGCATACTGCTTACAAATACTGCAAGATAATTAATATTGGTGGTTGAGCAACCTCAAGCTATTTGTGACTTCTGAGACTTGTATTTTACCACCTATTAACATTATGTTGTCAATCCTTGTATGCGTTTGAAAACAACCAAACTGTGGCCTACAAGTGTCTCCATTGATTTTGCACAAAGTTGCTTTTGTAATTTATTGACAAAATATTTATTGAATATTTTTCACATATGATGAATATGCACATCACACATGCTGAGATAAGCACGGCTGTGTTATGACTCAAAGTGATATGACAGCCGGCACGTTGGAGCTGGATTGTGAAATCTGACAGCCTGATTATTGTCTTTAAAATTCAAAAAAAAAAAGTTGATGGCCTTCTGAAGTCGCCTGACAGGGTCCTCCCCAAACACTTCTAAATGTTTCTGCAAAACATAAACATAAAGATCGAGTGCGATGATTGTGGAGGGAAAGCGTCTAGACTGGATGCACAAATGTGTTTGTGTGTGTGTGGGAGGAATGCTCTATATATCTGAGATATTCTGTCTGAAAGAAAGAAATATAAACCCACGGAGGTTTGAAGACTAGCAACATCAAAGCTTTCAAGTCAGGATTGAGATGAGTCTCAGGCTCACAGAGGTTTCGTTATGTGACACAAACTGCCAGCTATACCATGAGCGCCTTAAAAACATCATAACATATGTGCTCATAGGTGCAGAAAGATTTGCTCTCTGTTACAGTAAAATGTTAAAACAGGCAAATCAAAGTGCTGAGTTTTCACAGTTTGCTTTGTGCAATAACACGTTTTAACTGTTTTTAATTGAATACTGTAAGGCAGATAAGTAACAAATTTTGGATCATGCAATCAGATGTTTGGGTTACGTTGAACAGTAGGTGTACAGACTAAAGCCCTGTTGTGTACACACCCTTCCTTGCTCTTTAAGAAGACAGATAACTGTGGTATTTCTCTGGTTCCTCACCATTGATGACACACAGGATGCTCCTGAAAATGCACTTGGAGAGGGATGGATGACAGGACCTGTTATTTCAGTGACTAAGGTATTGTGTCAGTGTCTATGTGCAAGCCATGTGGTGTATTGCATCAGCCTAAAGCTGAATGGAGCATTGTGAATTGCAGGTGTGTAGTCACATAAGCAGGAGCACCTATTTGTCATGGGACATAATTAGTCCAGTGAACATGAGATGTTGCTCGCAACCAATCGTGCTCACGCCAATATGATGTGACTTTGGTTCAGTATGGGCATGAAGACTGGGTTTCTGATAATAGGCTTTAGTTCTATCAGCTCAGGATTTTAGCATCTATTTCAACTCAGACAAGACCTATATGGCTTGATTATTTTTTTCTTAATAAAGCTACTCCTTTAACAATAATCTGATCATGCTTGATCCGACTGGGTCTGCTGACATAAAATGCAAAAAGGGACCTTTCTGCAGTTACACTAGAGCGCAGTGGCATTAACATGCCTAATCCTGATTACATGTGGAACCAAAATGGCAGAAAGCAGACTACAGTAACTGACCTTTGCCCTAAAGGATGGAGTGGAAGGTGGGAGGTGGAGGATGCGTGCAAATGGGAGGAAGGTAGTGAGTAAACAAGATAAACAACTCCCCAACTTTGCAATGTCTCTTCTCCCATTAGTGTTCTTGATTAGGAATCATGCTGGAGTCACATTATGACTCTGTACCAGAGCTGCGATTTTCCACAAGCATGGACCCAAGCCATGTCAGGGTTTAATAACATGGGAAACACTGCAGGAAGTGGGTTGAGCAAGTAAGGCCTTATTTTAAGGTAATCAATATGCACATTAAAGGCAGACAACTTCTTTAATGAGATGGTGGTGATTAGATTTTGATCTTCAGAGGACATCCTGGTTAAAGAGGGGTCAAACAATAAACAGTCTCAGACTTGGCTTGTCTTTCCCGGCTCCACACTATTTATTGTTGTCTTTAAAGACTAAAAGACTTAGTAACTTCTGAGTCTCCAAGCGGTGTATTGTTGAAGAAGGTTTTATGAGCCACGAGCATGAATGCAGACTGACAGAGAAGTAACCACGCTCCAGTCACATATTGAAAGCGTTTGGGTTATTTCCTGAGAACATCACTTTGATTGGGGGATTATCACTTTGAGACTGCCTGCTGTGGCTCAGGAAGCAGAAAACACATGTTGCTGATATTTTGTGCCTCACTCATGCCTAGAAAGGGAAAATGACAGAAGCAGGAGAATGAAAACTTAATTTTTTATTTCATGAACACAGTTTGCCCAGTAATTTACAAGTAAACAGGGGAAATGAGAAGATTTTAAAGTGGACTTTGAAGCTGCTTAAAAGACCACAATGAAGAAGCCTGCAGTTTCAGTTGACTCTGAAATAATTATACCTACAGTCAATGAAACTGGCACTTGGTAAAAATAACAAATGCTTGATTCTCTGAATTAAGCAAATATTAATTTATAATAGTGGAGAGAAGTGCAGGGTAACATGCATGTTACTTAAAACTAAAAGCTACAGTGAAGAACAGAAACTTCAAATCATTTTTTAAATCTCTTCCCAGTTGATATTATGTGACCTACATTTTTATTTTTACTTTTTCCGAAAGAGTCATAATGCTCTTATTTACTGTGTAGATTTGGTCACTGATGTTCCGCGGCACAAACATTGCCGTTGAGGCCAGCAGGGCACTGGTGGGATCGACAGACTCGAGATGTTTCACTAAGATGGAGCGATATGTGGAGGAAAACAAAGAACGAGTGGCGAGAGTAGTCATTTGGCTGACAGGCCCCGAGGCAATGAGCAATGTACAGCCTTAGCCACAGTGATCAGAGAGCATGCAGATGATAAGTCTATAAATAGAAACATGCAGCTAGAGGGACAAAGGCTATTTCCTTTCATATGAAACAAAAGGATGGTTGAATTTCTGTACTGTAATGAGCACTTTAGAGCTTGACCTGATATCGTGCATTTCCATTCACTGACATAAAACACACTAGCATTTGACCATTTATGAGATGACTATACGTTTAGTGACTTTAGATGTCAATAAAAAAGACAATCATTAATCCATGCTGCTACATGGATAGCACAACCATGAAAACAGATACCAGGCAGTTGAGACTAAGTTTAGTAAATTGGGATTCTTTATGGCTTGTGTGAAAAGTATATATACAAAAACCAGACATTTTGCAAGTCTTTTGCATTCTGAATGAACAGAAGGTCTGAATTTGTCCTTCGTGTCTGCTGTAACCATACTAACCCGTTTTTTTATAAAGACTCTTGGCTAAAGTTATCACTGCAACTGAGATGATTGTCAAACCATGTCACTGAATAATTACAGCAAGTGCAGCAGCAAAGAAACCACATCTTTCTACTGAAATCCACTTCAGTAAGAGAGGAAAGGGGACTTTTAAAACACTGCAGGGTGAAGATGAACAAAAGTTATAACATGTACAAGATGATGAATTCTTGTTTACATGAAAGATCCTTGCAGGGTCAAGGTCAACTTTTTCACAGGCATTTTCCCAAGTGGATTGACCTCAAGTGAGGTCAAACAAAAAAATCCTGACGGGACAAACACACCGTGTGTCTCCGTAAACCTGTGGTCTCCTGTGAAATAAGCTACAGATGTACAAAGTTCAATGGCAGAATGAATCGACATCATTGCGTATGTGGGCACATGTTAGGAAGTGTACAAGTATACAAACTGCTCTATAATTACCCCCATGAATAGTTGCGAGGTGTGGCCCATACACAGCATCAGGCTTGACCAGAAATGCAATGGCTTAGTTGTTGTGAAACACTTCCACTGCATGTGTGTCTGCGTTCACCAGCTGCACTGTTTCAAACAAGGATGCAGTGAGGCTCATTTGGTCTCTATTTGGTTTACTGTGTCTTCATATCATCAGGAAGAAAGTACATGCAGGCGGGAAGGCAAATTATATCCTCCTGTGAAAAGCTATCAAACCTCCTCATAAATAAATCATTAAGCTTAAGGAGTGGCACAAAAAAACATCTCCCCTATTCTGATCTGTAATATGGTGAATTAGAATTGCATGGGAGGAGAGATCATTAAGCATCTCACTGGCAAACAGCCTTGACTCATAAGTTGATATTATCCTGGTCTGCATCATGGCAACAATGAATTTGTGAATTATCAAAAATAAATAAATAAAAGTATTATTACGCTAAATAGGAGTTGCCACTCCATTCAGATGACACTGAAATTAAGTCATGCAAAACGAAGGCAGGCAAAAAAACAGGAAATAAAAGCTCTTGATATACATAAATTGATATACAGTTTCATTTGCAGCTGAATGTGGTTTCTGCATGGCTTCAGCTGGGGGGACCAAATACCATCTCAACTTTTGTAAATGTCAAACCATGCACAATCACCTGCATCCTGAATGTCATTTTTGTGTTTGCTTGACACACAATTAAGGTTTACACTTAGTTGCCAGTTTATTATGTAGACCAAGCTAAAGCTAATGTAACATGATACATCAGTCCTGCACTTAATCCCACCTTTATGACATTTATAATGTTCAGTTTTGGTGAAACTGATT
Source organism: Gadopsis marmoratus (assembly GCA_036023855.1). Lineage (NCBI taxonomy): Eukaryota > Metazoa > Chordata > Actinopteri > Centrarchiformes > Percichthyidae > Gadopsis > Gadopsis marmoratus. The sequence continues at coordinate 26,277 of JAVQJF010108342.1, read as the reverse complement.
TAGAGGGGTGTTGATTCAACTTCATGGTCATTTTGGAAGATGTAGGTTGTTGTGTGTGAGTATAAAATATAAGTGTGTCTTATATTTTGTCCACCCAGATTATATCAATAAGGGTAGACTAAATATAAGAAATACCTCTGCGTATAACACATTCAGTTTAGCTGGATATATACAACAAAGTGCAGCATTCAGTCTTTTCACAATATTTTGTATAGTGGATAGAGTACATTTTTAGCACCGCTGATATATTTCCATTTGTGTTTGTGTGGCTGCTGGTGGCAATCACACACAGCTTTACACATTTTAGGTCATTTTTAAATGTGCACATCCCTCATCCAAACATGTACTAAGGCTGACAGCAACAGACTTACAGCAATTTGCAGTGTCTGAAAAATTGCACCCTATGATAAACTGTCTCACAGGCCCCATGAGGATCCTGTGCGACACTTATTACCAAGAAGCTACAACAAATGTTTGTGGCTCTGGTTCTCAAGGGCCCTTTCCTCATCATTCACACTAAAAGTCACTTCCCTCATTGTGACACCGTTGTGATTTCTTCAGAATGTACTCCAACAATCTGAGGCACAAACATCTGGCTGCTAGCAATATCAACTGCCTGCCATGTAGACCAAACCACATTTATACTCTACAGGCACTCCTGCTGAGATATTCATAACTCTTCCATTGCTCTTACACAACTGAGGGTGTTCTCTGTGATAATTAATTAAACAACATTAGGCTCGATTCTGATGGGATTTGCCCTATGAAATCAGGCATTAGTCATGAATCTGGAGCCAGAAGTAGCTGCTACTATCAGAGGTGTACACTCAAGTCACATGAGTTGGACTTCAGTTGGACATGAGTCATGAATCTGGTGACACTTGACGTAATTAAATTCAACAAAATAAAAAAAGACTTGCAACTGGACTTTGAGTGGGACTTTAAACCAATCCCTTGTGACTTCACTTAGACTTCTGATTTTCGACGTGCAATGTCTTGTATCATCCCCATGTCCATAAACTAAAAATGTCATGTTTTGTTATATATTATGTTAGGATATATTTTGTCTGTTGTCATTTCACAGCAGAAGGGAAAGATCTTCTTTGGCATTGCAAACAAGCAGATTGACAGCAGATGAATCCTCGAATTATAACATTGGGGCCAACAAAATAATGGATGGCAACGTGCAAAACTTAAATACAGAGATAGTAAAGAAGGACGTCACAACTTTCCAAAACCAACTGGGACTTATTTAGATTGATTTCTATTCACATTTGAGATGTGTGTGGGCAGAATGATGACTTTGCCCCAGCTCTGGCTACATCCATGCCGTTCCCCCTATTCAAAATGCTTTTCAAAATGAGGTGGATAATATTTAGATGCTGTAGCTCACTTTATGTCTTCAGAACTCACAAACCAATTCAGATTCTGCAGTCTCATACAAGACTTTCATGTTGACTTGGAATAGGAAATGAACGCAGAACACAAACCCTGTGGGTAATTCTGGCATGTCACACACTCTTGTGGGAAATAGCTGACATATTTAAAAGAGCCTTATTGACTCATTGGCTGGTGAATGTAGCTTACTTTACGGTCCAAATCCAAAAGCATATTTTTGAGAAGTTATCAAATTATGCAACAAAAACAATGCCCCAAGTTCAACTACCACACACGCCCAGATTTGATCCCAGCCAATCAGAGTCCGCTGGTATTCGTGTCAAACCAATCAGCTACGGAGGAGGCGGGCAACTCAGGCTGTTGCTAGGGTAGGTCCCTGACGACTTTTCCTCTGTCAAGCCAATCAAATCGCACCTTGGCGCAAACAGCCTGCTCATAGGCTAAGACCAACCCGGAGAGCCCGTCCGTAGGCTTTTCTTATTGGACGGAGGTGCGGTCACTCACGTCCCTGAGTTTTAGTTAGGCGCTGTTGATAGTGTCGTTTAGAGTCATCAAGACTCAGAACTGAATATAGCAGGCGCACATACATCGCGCTAACGCCGTTGTTAAATTCCCATTCCATTTGCTTCATGACTTGTACATTTGTGTAAATAGACTACTTCTATTTTTATAACGAGGCAACAACAAGATGGAGCTTAATTCCCTTTTAATTCTGCTGGAGGCTGCAGAGTACTTGGAAAGAAGAGACCGAGGTATTTACAGCTCAACTGACAAGTTGACAGGATGGTTAGTTTGCAGACGGAGCATTAAAGTAGCTTAATGTGCTCAAAGTTCCCTGCCACAGTGCAGGTATGATGTCACTTTGCAGGCAGTGGGACACAGACCAGGCGCTGGGTGCAGACCGGACCCAGTCGCCTGCGTGCTAGAAAGGAATAGCTTGTGTTTTCTTGCGCAAAAAGTGTGACATGCGTTTATCAGCTGTGTTTGCGGTGTGCACTTAATGCGGGGCACGTGCTGCGCGTTTCTGCGCTCGCTCTTCGGAAACGAGTAAACAGGAGTGACATTGAAAGTGCGAGCCAGCATCGCGATGCCAGACGCTCAGAAATGGCCCGTGTTCGGGCTATAGAGCCCGCTGGCGGCGGCTACGTGGATGTATTTGGGGCGATTACGTTGCTGATCCATCACGTTTTTGCTCCTCTCGAAATGACATGTAGCCTCTACGGCCATCCCATGTTTCACCGTTTCCTTAAATGACAGCGTATTTTTTTTGTATTATTATTATTATTATTGTTGCTCTTGCTGTTGCTGCTATTGTTGTTGTTGTTGTTGTTGTTGTCACTCTCGCAGACGCCACAACAAACGAGCATTGTGTTTGTCGCCTTGCTTTCTCCCAACAGAGGCGGAACACGGCTACGCGTCTGTTTTACCGCACAGCGGCGACTTTTCCACAAAGAAAACGAAAGCCTCGGCGATTTCCAGGAAAACTCAGAACAACAGGTAAACATATACGAGTCCCGCTGTTTGTATTTGCTTTTGCCTAAAGTACCATCTCGCAGCGGAGGCGCGCGCTGTGGCTCATGCGCACTGCCGCCCCTCCGCCGCCAGGGCGGCCTCTGTTTTGGTCTCTCCAATAAACACTGCCACGCGTACACTGTCAACTCTGCTGCTCCCACTCTGTCTCTCTCTCTCTCTCTCTCTCTCTCTCTCTCTCTCTCTCTCTCTCTCTCTCTCTCTCTCTCTCGCTCGCTCGCTCGCTCACACGTACGCACGCGCACGCACGCACGCACGCACGCTCGCGACCTTTCCCTCCTGCACCCCGTCTCACACGGCCGTCGCGCTGTGACGCCCTCCTGTCATGTGGTTAGTGAATGTGTTTTCGTGTGTGTGTCTGATGTTAAGTGAAAGTATCCTTTACCAAGGGGTCCCCTGTCGCACGCACGCACGCACGCACGCACGCACGCACACACACACACACACACACAAACAGGGTTCATGAAGGTCTCACTGTTGTTGTCTGTGAGTGTTGTTGTCTGTGAGACACCGTAGATCCAAGCGTTTCCGTTCAGTCTGGCTCAGTAGCTCGTTTTTTCCCCCCCAGCTCTGTTTAAACAATAGAACTTACAACAGGCAACAACAGTAACAAGGCAAAGCCCGGGGCAGGCTGGTCACAGAACACAACGCGAAAAGAAATGCGTAAAGAGATCGAATAAAGGGAGAGACATGAAGAAAATTGCAATTAGGTAAATTCGTGACACACGGCTCTAGGTTTCACAGCCAAATTTGCTGGCGTGTATTTGGAATTGCTCCTAACACAGAGATAGGATTGACGGCATATGTTCTCTTGACAGGCAGTCAAGGCAGAATCTCGAGTTTGACTTGAGTTGAGTCAAAGATCATACCAAAAGGTCTGGCTGAAGGTGGAGTTCCAAAAACAGATGAGCTGTCGAGTCATCTGTGTGATGACAGGAGGAGCGAAGAGGGTCAACATGTAGCCTGAGTTTTACAGTTACAGAACTGACTGGATGACACCTGTGTAACATTCTCAGAGACACCTGACTGAACAGCAGCAAAGACAACAGCAGATTCTCTCGGGGAGTACAGCAATGTTATACAAGTAAACATGTGACCCTCTTTGTTAAACAATCGATGGACAAGTAGTATGCCATCATCGAGCCGTTTCTTTACAAGCAATGATTTGTGCTTGAAACAAATATCCTGGTTATTCTAAATGTAGTATTTGAAAAATCACATTTACATACCAAGGAGGACCAGCATCAGTGTGACTGTTTATGGAAACTGGAGGGTTTTACAGGAAGCTTTATTTATTTTTTTTAATTCTCTGTTGATATATAAAGTTCCATAACATATTCGGATTTGTCAAGTAGCCTTTGATCCACTTACTTTTAAAAGTGTAATGCGACGTGGCAAAGTCTAAGCCATTGCAGCCACACGTACTAAGCTTGTTAATCATCACATCAGTTTTTCGAATGAGATGAGATTTCCTTCTCCAGGTAAAATCAAACAAGGTCTTGTCGATTCTTGTACAGGGAGACCTTTTGAGACATCAAGAGTCGAGCTAGCATAAACAAGCCTAGATAGACCCTCAGCTTTGGAGCGCAAGACTCGGCCAGTTATGGTTTCAAGTCTCTTTGAATCCATAAATTAAATATCTGCTTTAACGAAGAAATTAGTGGGTTTTTGCTCATTCTTGAGGTTTGGTGGATGATAACGCCGAGGTATTTCACTTTAAATTTCACAGGAGTTCCTGAATAAGTCACTGCAGCCCTCGATAGGAAGCGATTCACGTTTGGATGGGTTTACGTTTGAGTAGCTCATTGGACAGCTGGTTAAATGTCATTTAAACGTCAGCAGATTAACGTTTAATTCTCATCTTTAAAATTAAAATGCCTGATCAGTGCGAGGGCCACTCATAGGGCTGTTATTATGTACTGTATTATTATTTTCATTGCTGATGAATCTGGCAATTATTTTTTTCTCGAAGAATCGATAGATTGTTTTGCCTATAAAGTGTTAGAGAACAGTGAAAAATACAATTTACCAAAGCCTTCAAATCCCTTGTTGTATCCTTCACTACGTTGGCGTGAAAGAGGGTGTAAATTGATTGGATCAATGAGGGATATGCCCTCATCAGGAATCATGTCGTATGACTCTAATTTGGGAACTTTTACATGCTAGCCTACATGCAAATAAACCTTTGCTGGGATATTTGTCCAGGTGTGCAACAGTGGACCATTTCATCTGTGCTCTCTTCACCTGTGATATGTAGTAAATGGCTGTGTCTTGTAACTTTCCAGAGACTCTTGCATGACATGTCCTGTCCAATTTAATTCCCAAGAAGCCTAACACATCAAGATCTGATGACAAAAAAGAGTAATGTTTCCTGTTGGCTAATATTAATTTAAGGAAGCACAGAGAGTCTGGCTTCCTCAGTAGTGAGCACGAGAGTTATGTCATTGCACAGACAGCATGTTAACCTGCAGTATCACTGCTGTAATTACGCTTCTTTTTAAGGCGTCGAGTTTTGTAATTTTGAAAGCGGTATTTGTATCCGTTTGTCACAAAGGAGAATGGTGTCCCATCCACATTCCTTTTATGCAGTCTCTGATGTAGTAACACAAGGTGTGTGTGTGTGAGAGAGAGAGAGAGAGAGGGTGTGTGTGCGTATGGGGATGTTTCAGGTGGGTGTGGTGGCTAAAATGGACAACTACACACTGTGACAAACACCAGCCACTAGGGCTTCATGCACCAGGACTGCTTTTCCTTTTCCCTCCTTTTTCTCGGGACTGCACTGACAGTCAAATTTCCCAACTCCCTTTATGCTCTCGTACAGTTTCTTTAAAGCCTCAACAGGATGCTGGGGGTTGTGAAGTAAAAACATGTTTCATGTTTGAACTTAAACCGTATTTTCACTTTTACAGAAGCTGGCTGTTAAATTTAAGGAGCACAATGCGTTGCTTTGTAGGACCAAAAACTGCAGTTAAAACGTTTGAGGTCACCATCAAATGTGCAAATTAAAACAGATAACATGTTTGGCAATGGTGCAATTTTTAGGGCATGTGGAAAAAAAAAAACCCAAACAGTTGGCAGTCTATTTCTGTACACAGAAAGAAGAAGCCCTGGTGGAGTTTCCTTCTTTTTTTTTGTTTTTGATTGTAGGCTGTTGTTAAATCAAAACTAAAGAAGAGAGAGCGTCCTGGAATTTTATTGGTGAGAGTTTTCACTTTCTTTTTCACCTCTCTGTCACACTAGATATGAAAATAAAAATATAAATAACGCAGATGACAAGAAAAGCACCCTGCTTAACCTTTGTATCCTTGAAGCACTTCCTCTGAATTTGGGAAAACATGCACAAAGGTGGCAGTTAAAAAGGAGTGATATCAGGCTAATTGATCAGGGCCAAGTATATGACGGCAGACCATAGTGTCCTTTGCATGACACACCATTCATTTACGTAACATGTAAAGTTCTGTGTTAATCTGCTGTTATTACAGGTCCATGTGCATTGTCTTCCTCTGCAATGTGCCTTACGATTTCCTGGTCATGCCCTGTGCTTTTACTGGGACGTTCCCCAGTTTGTGCAGGTTTGAATAGAACCTCCTCCATGACGGCACACAGCTCGTTGTCTGCCTTTTGGATCATCTTATTAGCAGCAGTGCAACACCCTGGGCTCCCTGTGGGATAATTTTGTGCAGCGCCACGTTGCACAGGACGGTCAACTGTAAGTCTTTTGGCACAGCGGTCGGTGTCGCAGAAGCCCCGACCTCCTCGGGGCACAGCTGTGGGAACCGCTGCTTCGCGAGCACAAGGGCCCTCAAACAGCAGAAAATCTGAAAAGGCTTGTTGTCAGTCTGGCCCTTTGTTGTTGCTGTTTTTGTTTTTATTGCCGTGGTATCCATGGCGGCCCCATGAACAGAGGGCCTGTTTCAGATGGACTGCAGTGGCCTGGCTGCTCCCGGCTGCACATCATGATAAGGAGCTCTCCCCAGAATAGCCCACACGCTGAGGAATTCTGCAGCGTCTAGGCCTCCAGACGGCTGAGTGTGTTTTTATCCCATGCCCACGCTGCTTTTCAGCCAGCGTGCAACAACATCAGCAGTGTGTGCATGCTGTTTGTGTGTGTGTGAGAGCAGGCGGGGAGGGGCCGGTGTCACCGATACTGCTCTCTCTCAGGGCCGTGTTTGCCCTCTGGTGCACGCTCTCTGACAGATGTTGCACAGACACTGAAAAAGATTTTAAAAGAAAGCCAGACTCCATTTTTTTGCACACCTGTCACGGATGTCTATTTCCAGAACATGTGATCAGGCTTTAGCGTCGCTTGTTTGCGCCCTTGATTCCACTGCAAATCAGAATGAATATGGCAGGAGACAAGGCTTGTTTTTGGAGTATTATAATTTTCTGTGTCTTTGGCCAAACCTGTTTCGTCAACAGGCAGAAAGAGCAGAGAGGAATTGATGCGTTTTCTTTGATGACCTTTTTCTCATAATGTTTCTCAGATCTGCTGTTTCTTCCAAACGTCTTGCTTTTCATCTGTCTTACATTCAGATGAAAACATTTAATAACCAAGACTCTCACCTTGGGGTTGTTCAGTACATCACATTCTAACTCTGATATGATTTGACAGTATTTTAGCGCTTGCTGCCCTGACACTCATCCTTGTCTTTTGTCTGTCCTTTCAGATCGTCGCACAACGAGCTGGAGAAACACAGGTAAGGAGACATCTGAAGCTCTCTGATTTACCGCATCTCTTGTGTTTTTCTGATTTGCATGCACGTCTTTTCCAAACGCCCGAGTACGTGCCGAGTGGAGGGACGCTGGCTGCAGGTAAACGTCAGATATATTTCTTGTGCGTCTGAAAAAGGATAATAAGCTGATTTCAACGAGCGCCCTCACGTTGATTAGGTATGTCTCCATTTCACGGATGAAACTCATTACCTTGTATGGAAAGGGAATCCTGTCAGTAATGTGATAATCCTGCCCAGACCGAGGCGGGGGTGAATGTGGCCCTCGCCTGTCATTTCTCCAAACTGAGAAGCCCACAGATGACGCACACGCACACGCACACACACACACATGGAGATCCTGCTCCACCAGCCCTTGAATGCATCTCACTACAGCTCACAGACATTTGTTTTTTCCTCCTTTCGGGTACAGTGTTCAGCTCATGGTGATGTGATATCCTTGCTCATTAAAGGCACAGACACCTGTTTTTGCTCTTTTTTGACTTCACCAACAGGGAAAGTGACTTCACTTGTGCTTGCTTTAGGGAACAACTTTGGTGAAAGTAGCAAAACAGTTTGTTATTTTTGGCACCAGAGTCACCCAAAGCTGATTCTTAAAAAAAAAAAAAAAAAAACTGCCTGCCTGCCATGGAGGATTTAGGAAACAGCTGATGTGACTATCAGCATGCGAGCAGAGGCTGAGATGGACGTGCTAGGCTGCATGACACACTGCCATCCACGTTAAGGGATTGGGGTTTGCCAGTCACATGTCTGGGAGTGAGTAATGGATGTGTGTAGCGCAAGAGGGAAACAAGTTCAGACATATTCCTCCCTGGCCAGAGAGGCTGAGAAGGCCCCGGCTGATTACACTGCAGGTGTTGAGACACAGCATTTACCTCATGTCCGATCATGGGAGTGGCTGGTTACAAATGAAGTGACGTCCAGTTAATCTGACAAATGCAAGTGCCAGTAAAGTGTTCCATAATCAGTTTACTCACTTCCCTTGTCATCACTGCGGCCATATGTTTCTAGAAAAGACGTTATTTTTTAACGTCCAGTGCAGTGTCATGGCTGTAATGATAAAAATGTGACTTCCTTTGCTTATTCACTAGTGTTTTTGGCCATGATGTCACACTGCACTGTCCTTGGTGACAAGTGATGCATTAGGCCATATTTTTTTCTTTCATCCATGACAGTCTGAAAAAAATATGTATCTACTTATTTGTATTGACAGACCATGCATGACGAGGCGCCATTGTGTCCCTTGTCTGTACCTACGGCCTCAAATAACATAGTCATTACTCCATGCAGGTGTTAAAGGTCGAAACTGTGACTTCAGGCTTTAGCACAATCACCTACAGTGCGTGTGTATGTAGTGTATTATGTATGCTGTAGTTGTGTAACTACTATGTAGGGATGAAATTGTTAATTGATCAGTGAACCTACAGGGAATTAATCGCCATCAATTTTTTTCTTATCACCTATATTGAATATCTTTTGGTTTTGGGCTATTGGTACTTTCTCAGTACGTGCAATGGGCCATTATTTATGTTTTCGTACACTTTAGAGACCAAATAATTAATTTATATCAGAACAAATAATCAAGAGAGTGATTAAAACCAACAATTATATTAGTTCCAACCCTACTGGTGTGCTACTCAAGGAATTTCTACTACTACTAAGGAATTTCCAGTGTCCTCAGTTCGTCCCTGTCTGTTGCAAAAGAAAACCAAAAGTGTTCCGCTGTCCTGTTAAACCACTTTAATTCAGTCTCTTCAGTCTCTTCAGTCAAACCTTCAGCAGTCCCGGTATCACTTCCAAAATCTCCACCTCCCTCACACCCACAAACGCCACTCCAGGGAGGTGCTGCTGTTTGAGCCCTGACTCACGGTCTTTGTTTGGTCATGTGTCAGTGTGTTTGGTTCATGCTGGTGCAGCACAGAGCCATCCTTGTGCTGTATGTTCACGTGGCAGACAAGGTGACTGATCAGCGTCTGGAACGCCGGAAGGCATTTAATGTATTGTCAATAATAAAATAGTGGATTACAGGTATTAATGTTATCTTGCAAGTAGGGCTGAGCATACATGCACCTGGAATTTCTTGATACCTGACGTCCTGTAGGGACATCTAGTTCTACAAATCCCCTTTTTTAAAACAATAGAAAGCAAAGTAAAGAACTTGAGCCTAAAATTATCCAGCTGCCTCTGGACTTTGCCTCTGTCCACTTTAAGCCAGTGTTACTGTTTAATGTGACAGCTTTCAAATATGTTTTTTTTTTTTTTTTGGCCTAGATGTGTCCATTTTCCATTTTCAGGCTTACTGTCTGTTGCTGAGCGATCTTATGCATGCTAGGTGTCTCTCATGAAACTGCATATATTTGTGTCCTGTTATCAGAGTGAGACATCTGGGTAGGTGCCAGCAGCGTCCCTTAGTGTCGCCTGTCCTCACACAACATGCTTATCTGCTGCCGTGAGTGCAGCCGTGAATGGCTCTGTATAGATCATCTCGAGGGTGACTGTGCTGCTTGTTTTTTTTTTCTTCTTCTTCTCCTCATCATTGCACTGGCACAGGCCGGAGCTGCAGAGCGGCAGATTAGCATTTCTGTGAAACCAAATACTGTGTGGTCGGGCTCTGCTGGTATTGTTTCCTTCCCACTTCTGACTTCAACAGCTCTTGATCACACCTATGAGGACTCGTCCATGCCACAAGTTTCCTTTTCTGGAAACGCCAAGAAATTGCGAAACTACAGCGGTTTTGCTTTCCCGCATGTCACCTGTTTCCAGGAAATCTGAGTCCAGTCGCGTAAGGCTGGGTATCTGCTATGGTTGTGCTGCTGCACTCAATTGAAAAAAGGATTTACAGCTCTATTTTTACCTCTGCAGACACAGACACCGCCCATGGCTGTCAGTCAGGTGCTCTCAGTTTCATTTCTGAGATTGATTCTCTTACAGCATATTTCATACCACAAATAATGTGCAGCAACTGTGTGACACCTATTGAACTTAACTTTAGATTTACATGCACTTCATGGACACAGAAGCATGCACTCAGTTTGTCACAGTCTAATCTTCTCTCTAATTAAATTTACTCTCCCAGTGTCTTCTGCTCCCAGCTGTGATGAATGGCTTATTTGGCTCTGAGGAGCTCCTTCCCCTCGAGTGAAGCACCTGTGTGTGTGTGTGTGTGTGTGTGTGTGTGCATGTCGGCCGGCTGCACTGAGCTGTCTGAGTTATGGCGATGGGAGGGAGAGCCATCCACAGCCCTGTTACTTCACCTCCTTGCCTTCTACTCCTTTGTCTCCTTTTTTCTCCAGAGACCACATCTGTTTTATCTGTTACCCCCCTCTGTATTCTGGCACTCCTTTTTCACCCCTAAAAGTGCCTGAGTCAGCAGAAACCTGAGGCAGAGCTCCCCTCTCACAGAGGGCTTTTATCACTCTTTACTGGTCCTCCTGCCAAAACTCATCTGTGCCCATTTCTCCGCTTGCGAGGTACAAATCTTCTTTTATGACAGTGAGTTTATGGGGAAGAAGGCCAGGCTTTGATCAGCCTGTTAATCCTGTTAATCTGCATTTTAATGTAGATTGTTAACTTCACAGCCATTGCGAATACAGTTGAGTTAAGGTCATATTATGTGCACATCCTACTTTTGAAAATGAATCCATGTCATGTTTGTCTCTTACAGGAAGCTACATAAACAATGCGGAAAGTCTTTAATACTTCCAGGTTTGGGTTTTAGTGGGCATTCACATGCTCAACATGACTGCACGGGGCTTTTGTACTTAACTTCCTCAAATGTCACACTGTCAGTAACGTTCCTCGTGAGGCCTAAGTCATTAGGCCTGCATGGGCAGCTAATAACCCACAGTAATGAGTGATGTACTGTACACGGCCCAGTCATTAAGGCTCATGTAGGCCATGTAGTAATGTAGTAATGTGTATGAAATCGATCCATATGGATAAAATTCTCTATCAAGATATATGTCATTTTATTTATAATTTTATATATATAAATCTATGTAGACCTCAACTAATGATTATTTTCTTGAGTAATTATTTTGTCTGTTATGTGTCAGAAAGTAGTGAAATGTAGAAGTGAAGGTGACTTAATAATAAGACAGTAAATTCATAAAATCCTCATAATTGAGAAACTGGAACTAGGGAGCACTTGGCATTTTTTTTCTTTTTTGAAAAATTACTTAAGCAAGTAATCCATTATCAAAATAGTTCCAGATTAATATTTTTTCAATCAAATAATTAATGAATCGACTAATGGTTTCAACTTTAAATCCATGTATTTTATCTGAAACTTTAATTGAGAAACCTTTTGTTGATAAAATAACTAGATGGGAATATCTGTGTCTGGCTAATTTAGTGAATAAAACTCAACTCAACAATTAAGGTATTTAATCAGTCATATTGCCCAGTCTTACGACAGCCTGGGTTCGCCAAATTGTTATACATTTAATGAAGTCAGTGGACACAGCCTTAGGACAGTGAGGGTTGTAACTGTTGAGAGGCTATATGTGGACAAAGAATAAGAAACAGCCTACAGCTGGAGGTCAGCAGCAGAGGTCACATGTTGAATTTTCCACCCTGAGGTCACCGGGTGCTGAGAAGCTCTCTGGATCACTCAGGTCAAGTCATGATTGCTGAACGGCTGCACACATGCTATCTGGGGATGATTATGTGTTTGCAAGGCCTGTGGATGAGCTTTACTGGCTTTCTTATGTACACACAGAGATATTTGAGTAACGCAGCCGCCGTAGACTTACATTTTACGTGTGAACGTTCCTGCTCCCTCTCAGGTGTCACTGCTGCAGGGTACGCCACATTTCTGTGTCAGTAAACCTGGTTCACTGCTGCAAAGCAGCTGATTCTCATGAAAACAAAAGTGCAGGATGCGAAGACATTCTTGAGCATTGCTGAAAGGGAGGGAGGGGAGGCAGCGTAGGACTTGGCTGCTCTGCGTGTTGAGAAGGCAGTCTGAAATTCAGGTCAGCAGAGTATGCACGCGTAATCTACAATGTAGAGTTTGGTAAGAGAGGGGGTTGGGGGTTTGATGGTGGGGGTGTGTGGACAGATGGGGGTCACGAAACTAGCAGGCCGAGTAGAATGCTCTGCAGGTGCATCCGTGTTCAGTGCTGCTTGTTTTTTTTGGCAAGCGGGCCTTCACAAGTGTATATTTGTTTGATTATGAATCGACAGAGTGGATTAGACCTGCAGCAGTCTGTCATGCATCAATCTGTTTTCGTCTCGTCTTTATTCTCTCTAGTTTAGTTGTTTTTATACACTACAACAGCAGATTTTGGCCCATGAACCCTAAAATGACTCCTCATCACAGGTTGCATGAGCCTGTGGGCTGTGACTCGGTCGACCAAAGACTGGTTTTTGCTCCCAATATATTACAATTCACAAGAAAACAGCAAACAACGGACAAGCTGATTGAGGATAGTCTTAAAAAAGTTAGCATAATTTGGGTAGTAGAAATGTCTCCTCTTCTGTTTACTGTCTCACAACCCCTCAGATTTATCTTGCGGCCATTTAGGTGGGCCCAAACCCTAAAATTAGACCCCACCCGACCTGCTTTCAGAAGTAAACAGCCACACATTTATAGTAAACATGGAAGTTGGAGTCGTCTCTCATGCCACTAAAGTCCTGTCTGTTAATCATTGACACGGATTCATTATAAAACCAGAGCTTCCTGTGCCGGGGGAATGTGTTTATTAAGCTCGCTGAACTTGTCTCTGCTAGTCCGTCCAACATTTGCAGATGTACTTTTTCGATGCAAGCAGCGGAAGGCAATCAGTGTACAGGTCTGTCATTTTGACGTTGTGTTGAAATGATTCAGAGATGCACATGGAAACCTTTCTTTAGTCGACCCCCCCCCCAGTTGTTTGCTCACACGCTCTCCCCTTTAAATACTATTTGACATCTGTTTTTCTGTTCACACCAGTGTCTGGCTGTGCTGTGGAAGGGATTTTGTAATGGTCCATGCTTGCACAGGGGATTGTTTCAGTGCACAAAAAAAAATAAGTGAATCTAATTACTAGGTATTCCCTAGCACACCCAGTGGAAATTCCTGTTTGTTTTGTGGAAATACTACTACAACGAGTGCACAACAAACTGCCTAATTCTGTAGTTTCCTGTTGTTTAATCACCAGTAAAGCATGCAGAGCTTATTCTTTAGTGCAATTCTATGAACAGTGAAGTAACCAGGCCCCTCCCTCTGTCTGCACTGCTGTTGTGGGTGGTTGCTGCTCGCATGCGAGAGCAGAGTCATGTGAGGAGGAACTCCATGTTCCTGTCGCCAGGAGAATGTGTTTATGGGTATCTGTCTGTCTTGCCCTGCAGTTGTCACTGCACACTGTGGGTGGGTGTGGCTTCCTCGATGACAGAAAACAAATACAGCTCAACCCGTGCGTCGCTGGGTGTATCTTGCCTTGCTGACGTGGGCAGCGTGGCGAACCACTCTCCCAGTTTCACATGAGCTGCTTCAGCGCCGTCTTATTTTCCACTCTTGTTTTTCAGAGACGGCACATCAGATCTCTGTTATATTTAAACATGTTCAGGGCAGGGCTGGAGAGTGACAGGGAGCCTGATGAAAGGCCCAGTGTGTGTGTGTGTGTGTTGTGTTTGTCGGCTGGCCCCTGGGCTGTGTTCCTCACAACCTCAAGAATCCCTCCCATCTGACTTGTATTCCCCAGGAACCCACCAGCCAGATGTGGAGCCACTCCGCTGGCAACCCCAAATTCCACCACCTCAACATGGTGATCCAAACAAACATGATTGAGTGAAAGACACTTTAAGTATATTTCTGGTTCATTACAACTTGAGTCTCATTTTTATAGTTTCGGCCATCATTTCTATCTCTATAATGGTATGACTGTACTCACTCATCAAGTTAATTGCTGAAGCACAGTAAAAACAAAAAAAAAACAACCCTAGGGTCTTTTATTGTCATTAATTAATTTCATTAATAGCAGGCAGATTTTACACTTTCATACAAGCTTGAAATGAAACTGCAGGTTAGGTAGCGAAAACACAGTTTAGATCCTATTTATTTTGGGGGCGTTGAATGAAAAATTGATGCATTGCACGTTGGGGTTCAATGATTGCACTCTCACGCTGTCTTAAAGCTGAGCAGACTTGGCAGAGAATCTTTCATGCTGATGTCTTGTGTGCTCAAAACAGCACCAGAGGCCTGGTATTGCATTTTCGTTTCTTTATACCCAACAGGGAACAAACCGAGTCAGCTCTGGCTGTGAGAGGAAACAAGCCGTGGTGTTTCTGATGACCTTTAACCTTAGATTAGCGGGTTTGGCTCCTTGCCAGACAAGCCACTCAGTCCTGTGCGTATGGGTTGTGGAATGCGCTCGGCTGCAGCAAGCTCATTAAACAGTACAGTGAGTGAGGGGTGAAGGCCCGTTGTTTGCGCTGGCTCGCCTTCTCAGGCCCTGCAGCTCTTTGTGTATCAATAGATCTCCAATCCCAGAGCCCTGTACGGTCCTGGGACACCGCTGTCACTAACACCGTGTGTGTGTGTGGTGTGTGTGTGTGTGTGTGGGGACGCTGTGAAAATGGGTCATGGTCACCTCTTTGGTGCAGCATACATAAATATCCTTCACTATGCATCCATCAGACATACACAGGCTGCTGCAGATACACCACTTGCTTTTGACTTGAGCAACAAAACAAGATATTTCACGGTTGTTCTCCTTCCAAGGCCCAAAGTGGGGGCACATCTGTGAGAAAGGCCTGGTCTGTACCCAGTAACCTTGGAGCGTAAGTCAGCAGTTTAAATAGCTTGTTCCAGTTTCAGCAGCGTGCAGCTTTCTGAGCAAAAGTTCCTTTTTTTTTTTCTCTCCTCTGCCTTTGCTTTGTTTTGGCACTGATGGCGAAGGGAAGAGGAGGGGGAGGGCAGGCCAGAGATCAGACACAAATCATCCAGTGGTACGAGAATGGTCAGGTGGTCATTTCTCTGCATAACAAGACTTCAGAGCAAATCAAGTTGCAGATTCACTATTAAATCCTTAGCTGCAGGGAAATTACAGCCTGTTTTGTTTTTGTAGTTTTAGCAATTTTCATTTTTAGCAAAGGCACCTTAACCTTTCAGCGCTAAAATGCTGCTGTTGCACCATACTAATTCACAGTATCACATTTTTACTATATTTGGAGAGGTTTGCGTTGACGTATTGTGTCCATCGTACATTGAAACCCTGACTTTTGCACTTTGTTTGAACTTGTTGACACACACACATGCCAGGAATCTGCCTTAAGTACAAAACCTGATGTGACACCAGACAAACAGTCTCACACTGACACTATTCATGACTGAAATGTCAAAGACAGTCCGTCCTATTTTCGACCAACACAAAATGGAAGATTTGATGGGATTCAGAACCATGTGGGCCCAGCGGTGCGAACTGTCTGCTCTGCCACACTTTGCATGGCTGTTTGAGGCAATCTGATAAACATTGCGTGACCAGGGCTTGGCTTAGGAATAACAAACATGAGCGAGGGAGGGTCTTAACCTCGCTCCAAATAGGCTGTGCGCTCTTGAAGAAAAATAGCGAGTGTGTCTCGCGGCAGGGGAACATGTGCTGCTGGGAGGGAGCTGTCAGGGACACACTGCCATGTTTAACCAGGCTCTGTCTTATTGATATGCATCAGAAACATGAAGCCTTTCTTAGCCTCACAATAAAGACAGATAGAAGGGAGACGTGTAGCATTCACTGCATGGCTCAAGGCTCAGCCCAGACTTGTTGAAACTACAGTATATAAAAGTATATAGCAGAAATGTTAACGTGAATCGTTGTCGACGATTAAAGGAAGAGCTGGTTTGACGTTTGACAACAACAAGCAGTAACCAGCTGCAAGTTAGTTTAGCTTAGCATAAAGAGTGGAAACAGGTGGAAACAGCTAGCCTGGCTCTGTCCAAAGGTAACAAAATAAGCCTATAACGCTATCTAATGAATATGTTGTATCTTGTTTGTTTAATCTGTACAAAAACCAAAAGTTTAAAAAGTTGTGGTTTTATGGGGGGTTGTGTGCCAGACTATTGCTTGGACAGGCGCAGTGACCTCATTGAGTCCTGTCGTCATTGTGAGGTTGCCACACAACCAGCCACGAGAGGCTAGCTGTCTCCCCTTGTTCCCAGTCTTTGTGCTAAGCTAAGCTAACCAGCTCCTGGCTATAGCTTCATATTTACAGATATGAGAGATGATACCAATCTTCTCATCATTTGTTCTCATCAAACCCTTCCTATAAAAGTTAGACTACTTGTTTTGCATGTCAATTCATGTAAATGGCCGATTGTTCACTGATTTCTGTCAAAACATTTTTTTCTCAGAATAGTTCAAGATTGGTAAAGTTTTCCACTGAGTAATTTCCAGAAGCAATATCAAGCCATTTCTCTTACTTTAGAGATTCAATTTTAAACCAAAATGTTTCCTGGTTGTAAGCTAAATTTCAGACGGGTGTTTGTCCCTTATTTTTATAATCTCCTCAGTGTTTCCAAGGTACATTACAGAACAGCTGTCAGGAATGGCATATTCCATAATATCCTTTACAGTTGTATTTTTATTGTCCTGGAAAACATGGGTATGATTTGTCACCACGGCAAGTTGTCTGCTTTTGATTTAGGGTCTAACGAAAAGAAGTGTTATTTCTGAAGGCTTGAATACCAAACAGTGCAGGCATTCATTTTATTTTCATGTGGTGAAAGTGCATCTGTGCACATTTCTATCCTCTGCATACCAGGAAAATATGTGGTGAGCAAACAGGTGGGGCCTGTGATGGATACATCAGTAAAAACTAGTTTTCTTGGGGTGGGTAGTCAGGCAGAGTATTTGGGGAACGCCTTGTTTTTTGTTTTTCATTACAAGGGGGGTGCAGGATGGTTTCGCATTGGCTCAAGTTACCCTTTGGATGATGTGTGTGGAGCGCTGCCTAGTGCAGCTGAGCACACTGCACTCAAAGAGGCCTTTTTTCAACCCAAGGGAAAGTCATCCACTAGCTCGGACCTCGCTCCTTTCCAAAAAAACACCCCTCTCCCCCGCCTCTGCTGCAGACCCCCAGCTCCTTCCTGCCCGCTTCCCCTGGCCGCAGTCCAAGTGCTTCATGTGGCTTGACTGGGGCAGGTTGGAGGTGGGCCCCCACCCCTGTCCTCAGAAGACACTTGTTTTCCAGTGGGATGAGGCTGTGTTGGTGTTGGCAGGGTGGAGCAGAGGGTTGGACGCATTCAACTGATGGTGGGGAGTCCGAATTGCCCCCTGGGAGGGGAGGAAATAAAAGAAGGAGAGCACTTTCACACGCCTTAGTTCTGGGAACGCCTGTATGCACCTGTAGAGAGGTAGAGATGGTTTAAAAGGCACTTTTGCTAATCTTAATTTATAAATATTTAAATATCTGGTGCACTTTAATAGTTACAATCAAATCCCTATACATTACAGATGCAATTATCATTTAGGACTTTGGATTATCATGTTTAGTCTCTGAGACTCTCTTATTGCCTACGGGCCATCTCTGGCTGACCTTTAAATGAAAGAGATGGGGCTAGCGAGAGGGTCTTACTTTCTGTGAATAACACAGGCGACGCCCTTCCTGAAAACGAAACAGGGAAAATACTGTGTGTGCATGTGTAAAGAGTGTGTTCTTGTGTACTGGCTATGTGCTTGGCTCTGCAGCCGGCCCTAGAGAGCTTAATTTCTCTGATTAGGTTTATTGTGGTTGCAGCGATGGCCGGCCGGAGACCTTGCATTGTTGGAGTTTGTTTACCGTACAGACAGAGTTAGCCAAAGGAACGGGAGAAAAGGGGGAAGCCTAGCTCAAAACAAAGACATGGTTCATGGACAAGCTTGACTAATGGACGATTGAAAGGCCTTTATGAACAAATTTGAATGGACCAGGGAGAGACAGGGGAGGTAATCTGCAGATAGAAAATGTTGTGAATAAAAGAAGTCCTTAAAAAAAACATACAATAACCGTGCAAAGTCAGTCAGTGTCCCGAAAGAGTAACTTCTCCTCACTGTCACTGAATTAAACATCCAAATGCTGCATCCCGTGAGCTGTTTACTTGTGGATCCAGGGTGGTTGGCCTGCAGGGCTTTGGCAGGGAAGCAGGGTTTTTTTCGCAGCCACACTTTATGCTTTGAGTTCAACCAACAGTGACCAGAACAGATGAGAGACCTGTCGTTGCTGTCATTTTGTGCAATAATTATTTCTGCACCAGGTGGGTTTAAGGACTCTCCCTCAGTTTTTAGTGTATAGCAGGGTTTCCATTTGGTGAAATGGACAGCTGGGATGGACAGTGATAATGCACTGCTAGTCAATGCCCAGCTATATAAACCCAAAAAGGCTTAGATGTACATTTTTTAAAAGCAGGAAAGTCTCCAAGCTAAGACACTGTTTGGCTGTTTGGCTCTTTGAATGTGAGTCACATGTGAGTGGGTAGTGAAAACAGCTCTTGTTGTTGAGCAAAGATGTAAATGTTGAGGTAGTACTTACATGAACTCTGGCTGTATGATACCTTATGAAATACATGAGCATAAACTGCCACATTTTTGTAACTACATCAGTATGTGACATCCCCTTTTCTCATGCTGGCTTACTTTTGTAGTTTATCTGGATTAATGAGCAGTTATTCTGGACTGCTAGACTGGACTTTGGGGATATTGGTTGGTTGAATATCTGGTTAGATGTCATTGACATTCAGAATGTTTATTTATTGGAAACCCGATGTAATAAGAATAATTCAATTTAGGTCGGCAGGAGTTTCACAGCATTTCTAAATACCCATACATTAAGTATTTCCTGCTTTTTTGTTGTGAACGAGAGGACGAGGATGTGATTCCTCTCAGGGTTCTGAAAGTGGTTTGCTGGAGCCTCTGCAAGCTTTGAACACGTGAAACCAGCGAGACTCTGCCACCCCCTCAACCCTTCGAACATGCAACTTCTCAAGGACAAACCCAAAGTCACAACTGAAACCAAACCTGCAGAGCATCAACCCTGATCGTGCAGTATTCAGCTGCCATTCTCACTGCTTTAGTACATGTTTTCCAGCACACGTAAAGAACACGACAGTCGCAGTGTAGGAAGAACAGTCTTTGCTTCGGCCCTACAGGGACGTGTGCATGAGCTCATGTCCGTCTGTTCGTGTAGGTGCCTTCTCACTTCCTGCTGGTGGATGTCTGCTGACTCACCCTGTGCTTGTGTGTTTGCAGACGTGCCAAACTACGGCTGTACTTGGAGCAGCTGAAGGAGCTGGTGCCTTTAGGTCCAGACAGCACGAGACACACCACACTGAGCTTGCTGAAAAGGGCCAGGATGCACATCAAGGTACAAAAGGAAAACAAAAAAACATACAGTCGCATGAAAAAAGAAAATGCTTCAGACATGCCACATTCACAACTTGCCTGGTTGTTTTTTTTTTCATCTGGTTGGTAGGTTAGCCTTTCAGAGCCATCATGTATTAATCAGATAATTGACAATAATTTGAGTAACCTTTCATTTATCAAGCAGAAATGCCAAACATTTGCTGGCTCCACCTCAAATGTTAGGATTTGTTGTCTGTTTTTATATCATTGTAAATTGAATATCTCTGGTTTCTGAACTGTTGGTCAGAAAAAAACACAAATTTGAAGATGTCACTGCAGGCTCTGATAAATCATTTTTGGCATTTCTTACTATTTTCAGAGTTTTAGACTAAACAAACAATCAATTAATCAAAAAATAACCAAAAGGGTCTATATAATTGATAGTTGCTGCTCCAATGACGAGTGAAAATAGATGAAAGTCTCCTCAAGGAGTCCAGTTTGTCTTCTTCTTGAGCTTCATGAGCACAAAACTCACGCTCCACTTCTCCCATTTCTTTTAGCTGTTTGGTTTTATTCCTTGCCTTCTTCAAGTGTTACATTGTTTTCTAATCTTTTAATCAGAGCGATTCAGGGCCTGCCAGAAAAAAAGTGCTCCCAAGACTGAAAGGAAAAAAAAAAACTACCACGAAACGCTGACAAATGAGTCAACAAAGTGTAATATACAAGACATTTTGTGGTTGATCTTTAGATATGTGAAAGGAGAAAATTGGATGATAAGTTTGTTTAAACTCCTCCTTCCACGGTTCATTAACTCTTGCAGTTCACACACAGAGACATATAAGGCACTTACACTCATATGAAGTACAGTTTAGGACATGCTGTACTGATCTTGCTGTTTACAAGAAGCAACAGTGTGGTTGGTGGAAAATCCAGACGAAGCAAGTTTTAACCCTTCATTTCCTGTTTATCACACATGTCCTCTCTGCTCAGATGGATTCCGCTAATTCTCGTCATTGAGTTCTCGCATCAGAAGGGGCCACATGTGTTCGAGTTCGCTTTGATTCACCAAAGAAAACCTTCATATGCAAATAAGTTCAAAATTGAATCCCATGTTGAGTCAAATTTTTGACCTGAGTTTGTTTATTTTTACTTTCTAACCTGTGAACCTCACACAGTCACTTCCTGATTTCACGTTGAATACTATCTTTAACTTTGGCAGAGGTCTGATTGGCAGGAGATGATAGAAAACAAAAGTGGTTTCATACGCTGTCACATTCATATGTGATCACATCAAAATCCAATTTCTACCAACGATTCACTCTATTCAACGTCAAAAATTATTATAGAAATAATATGATCACAACTGGAAGTAAATCCTCTATTGTATATGTGCGTATGTGTGTTGTATGTAAAATATATATTTTACTGTGTATCAACACTTGAAAAGGAGGTTATTTAATAGAGCTAAAAAGATGATTTTTGTGAGAAGATACAGTACACCAAGAAAAAATGTGTCGTATAGGTAGCTTTCTGTCATTAGCCTCAATTGTGTGTGAAACATGTTTTACTTTATTTTATTTAGAATCATAGTAGGTGGTGTGCAGGAATGCCTTTTCTTTTAAATATGAATGTCAAATGCTGGAAATATTCATTTAAACGTGGTATTATTGTGTGCCTTTTCTACATAGCTCCCAAAGTATCAGAGGGGGAAGTACTTTTGTGTTCTCTCACAATGTTCTCACAAGGTTTGGATTCCTACTGCAAGGTAACGCAAAACGTATTGCGCCCGAAAGAAGAGATAGACCAGAAAGAAATTTCCCACAGTGACCTTTTGGGGGAAATGTACATTAATTCAATGGTATGAAAAAAATAAATAAAAAAGCCAAAAAACCCAGTATACAGTTAAAAGAGAGAGTAAAGATGGAGATGTTTGGATCCAGTGAACAATGTCATTGATTCTTGTCCTGCCTGTGTGTCTCTGCAGAAGCTGGAGGAGCAGGACAGGAAGGCTTTAAACGTGAAGGAGCAGCTGCAGAGAGAGCACCGCTACCTCAAACGCCGCCTGGAGCAGCTTTCTGTGTCCGGATCTGTTGAACGCATCCGCACTGACAGCATGGGCTCCACCATCTCCACCGACTCCGAACAAGGTACCCCGGCTTTGAAAAGTAAACCAGCAGTACTACAACGGGGTTCAACTCACTATAGAACCTTGTTAGTTCCAAATGTGTAAAGTGTTTTTCAGTGAAGACAAGCCCATCCGTACATAACTTCTAGAGTGGATTCAGACGTGCGTGTCATATTCTGAAATGCTGAAGATGTTCTAGATTAGGTTAGAATGTTAACATCACTCAGAACGTCTCACAAATGTACAATGTGCAGCTCTACTGCATTATGTGGACAGTCCTGGGCATTGCCGTGGACATGTAAATCAAATGTAGATCACCTCCGCATTTGATGCAAATCTATAACGAACAAGGTATGGCTCAGCCTGAGGTCGACACATACACTATACGCTGAAGCTACATCTGTTTGCAAATAACTGCTCGACACAACACTATTAGCCCTGAACTCAGCCAGAGCTGTTTGCATTCCTCTCGCTGTCCACTGATAAACTCTGCGATCCAAGTGAAAAGCCACCCAATGATTCGCCCCGGCTTTGTTTGCAGGCGATGCCCCGGGGTCAAAGGTTAACGCCTCAGACTGCAGATAAAGAAAGCCAGCCCTTCTCTTTAACTACTGATGGTGGAAAATTTCATGTCCTTGGTCTTGCCACGTCCCGGTGCAGGTTGTAGCAGCTCGACAGCTTTGTCACGTTTCACCTGTCCAAATGTTGAGAAGTCTTGAGAAAGTCGGCAGGGTTTGATCTTCTCTCTTAAACTGTCTTTTCATCAACTGTTTGTCACTTCATGGATATACCTTCTCTGTTTGAAACTGTGCGCCGTTATCCAAATTCTTAAATAATTCATCGTGTCTCACCCCGCTCTCTGAATGCAGGCTTTTCACCCCGCCTTTGAGTGGATCACTCGGAACAGCTGTAAGCTCTTTTGCCTTTTGATGTGATCGGTCAACATCTAGTTATTTTTGAGCATAACCTGAGCTCAAAGGCTGCAATCTGCTGCTCACCAGTGTCACAGACTCCCCAGAAATGCTTAGCTTGGACTGTTACAGTATGTTTACTAATCCTGCATGTGGTAAACACACATGCAGTTGTTTATCAATGGATGGGGATTAGCTGTGGCAGCACAAAGATCTGCCTGTTTGCCTAGAGTTAATGGCTGTCTAAATCCGGTTTAATCCACAGGCGCAGCAGGCAACATAATAAATGTGCCCACAGTTGGGTGGAAATAAATAGTCTCCCCTCACTTGTTCTGTTTTTGAACAGTACCTGTAATAACCTGGTGTATTTTCTTTTTGCGTGCAGAGGTGGACATTGAGGGCGTGGAGTTCACTCCTGTCGAGGCGGACAGCGTGGACAGCATCAGCGACGGCGAGGAGGAGGACCACTACAGCCTCCAGAGCAGCTCCAGCGACACCAGCTACACAGCCACACATTCCCACAGACTGCAGCCGCACCACTGTTAGACACCACACGGTCATCCATCTCCCAACCGGCTTCCCTCCCATCACCCCATCTTACATTTGCTGTTGTCAATGCCGCCCACTACCTACATCAGACCAGTCCACAGTGGCGGTACACCATGAACCTGCACCCTCCTTTCCTGGCCCCGGCTCTCCAGGAAGCACACGGGGCTGAAATGCCACTCTAGCCTTCCTGACCCCCCTGACCACTGACCCTACCTCACCCTACTGTATCCTGCCTGAACCTGTCCCCCCTGACATGCCCTGCCCTCCCACTGCCCTCACAACCCCTACCTAGTGTTGCCGGAGGCTCAGAGAGAGCAGAGCAGAGTTTGTGGTTTTAATGGGGAGGTCTGTGGTGTGGTGGACAGCTATGACTTGTTAATCAGGATTTTTCAGGAAGTGTGTGTGTGTGTGTGTGTGTGTGTGTGTGTGCAAGAGAGGAAGAACAAGTGAAAGAGTTTAAGAAAAAAACTAAATATAAGCTTCATGTCACCTCCATGAGGCAATAACTCACACAGACAAGGAGTTGCACCAAGTTTGTGAGGTAAAAACTAAAGCACTTATTTTTATTCTGCAATATATGCAACGTTGGGACATTGAAAGTTATTTACATCATACAGTATCTTCCCTTTACACAATAGGACTTACAGGAGAAGCTATTGCAGATGTCCTGCACATTCTTTGAAACTTTTGACTGCTGAAGAATGGTCAAAGATAAGGAATAGTGCAACATTTTGGGATATATATTTATTCGCTTCATCGATCGATACCACTCTCATGTCTGTTTGTTAAATATGAAGCTGTCAGTCGGGTAGCTTAGCTTAGCATAAAGACTGGAAACGGGGAAAACAGCTAGACTGGCTCTGTCCAAGGTTCGGGAAAAGGCTTACCAGGACCTAGAAAACTCACTAATTAACATGTAATATCTCGTTTGTTTAATCATGTTTAAGTACAAAGACTGAAGAGTAAAACAGACAAGTTGCTGTTTCATGGTGGGTTATGTGGCCAAGAAACAGTCAGGCACAAAAACTTTGTTAACAGTAACTTTAGGTCAATTCGTATGTACTAAACAAACAAGATATAGCTTTTTAATTAGTGAGCTTTTGAGGCGCTGGTATGTGGATTTATTTGAACTTTTGGACAGAGCCAGGCTAGCCATTTCCGCCCCGCTTCCAGTCGTTACGCTAAGGAAAGCTAATCGACTGCTAGCTGCAGCTTCATATTTAACAAACCGACATGAGAACGGTATCGATCTCCTCATCTAACTTCCCAAATTTCCCAAAATGTAAAACTATTCTTTTTATTTGTCCACTTTATATGATCATGTCAATGTGCAGCAGTGCACTAAAATAGGCCATTCTCAACAGCTACATCGGTACACATAGTCACATGTTCCTTACCAAATGTGGCAGATTTTTGGCCAAAGACAAACTGAAAAAGTTACAGAGCTGTAGCAGAGAACAAAGAATGTATATAGATGTACAGTAACTGTGCAAACCCTGATGTCTCCCTCTGGTTGGGTTGCCTAACCACTACCCCACACTACTGACCACTACACTGTACCACCCTATGGTGTGGATGGATACTATTTCAAATACAAAAAAGGAGTTGCCTCAAAACTAAAACTCTATTCCTTAAAGATTGATTCACATCTTGTGTTTGCTCAGTAGCGAATTGATGTAGCAATAAATACGAGAGGCGGGTGCTTCCTCTAAGTGTTTAAATGATTCTGGTGGACCATGAGGTGTCGCGCGAGACTTTTTCCTTTACCTTTTTACCCTGTAGATGGCAAGTGGGTGCTTACAGAGAGCGGACCTGCAGAAAAAAGGGGTTAATTCTCCTTTTTCTTTTTCACTAATGGATCCTTCTTTTTGCTCACAACATTTGCCATTTACCCAGAATTTGAATTTCTCTACAGCTCTGTTACTTTTTCAAGTAGTGTTCAAGAGTGTCTGGATTTTTATTTGTTTTTGTTCCGATTAACAAGTCAAAGCTGTAAATGTGGCAAAAAGATATTGAAAGAAAAGAAAAGGGCCAGCTCTAATGATTTGTACTTTGTAGAGGCATTGATATTGGCTAACTTAGCAAACTAATCACATTCAGTTGAACTTTTGATTTCTATAACAAGACTAAAAATCTTATTTTCTCTCTGTTATCTGTTACTTATTTTTGGAGCTTCTGGCCAGCGTAGATGTTCTCTTACTTGTCTGTGACTTATGCACAATAGTCACTATTGACGGAAGAGGCGCTTCTGTCGCTCTCTGACCATTTAATAATCATCAGGCCTCAATCTCTGGCAGTCTGTAGAGTTTGGCGTCCAAATACTTGCAAAGATTAGGGCCAATCCACCACGGCAGGTCTGGCCAAAAAAATTTAAAACAACAAAAGACTCAAAAGAAAAAAAAACAAAAAAAACATGCATACAAAAAAAGCTACTTGTCACTATGAGTGATATTAGCCAGTGTAGTCTATATTTCTTGTATTAAAGTTTGTATTATATTTTCCTAAATTTTCCCCTGTAATGAAAAGACAAAAAAGAGTGAATATATCTGTGTATATAGATAGATATACTGTATATACGAGAGACAGACAGACATGAGGCCAGGCTTGTTGAAGGGAGAGTGGGGGCAGGGGAGCTGATACACTGGCCCCTCTCCCTTGGGTGACTCTCCTGCTGTCATTCTGTGCCTTGGTGAGCCTTCGACCTCCCCCCATCCTTTTCCCTCCCACCTCCCCTACTC
>JAVQJF010108337.1:0-20593 GCA_036023855.1 Gadopsis marmoratus | reverse complement strand
AGCTACAATGTTAATTGCAACAGCAGCTATACTAATAACAACAGCTACACTAATAACGACAGTAGCAGCAGCAGGCGTCCGCATCCACTCGACGCGACCCGTGTTCATCCAGACTGCGCACCACCACGTCTTGGATATCCAGTCTCCACACACAGAGAGACAGACACAGACAGACAGACACAGAGAAAGACAGACACATACAGATAGACTGACACAGAGAGACAAACACGGACAGATATACACATGATATTAGTCCTAATATAAAACATTTTTAATGGTGTAGTTGAACGACAATGGTCACAGATACCATATTTGATTAATACAATAAAATTAACCAGTGAAATATAGCATAATATTTTGTGGAATGTGGTTTTTCATTTTTCCAACCAAATACCAGTCAAACCACTTTTTATCCAAACAGCCCCATGTAGACTAATGTATTTCTTAAATTATGGCCCCAATACTTCATATCTGTGCTGTCATTTTGACAGAAGTCAGAAAATGAAAACACAGTAGTGAATACAAGTCTGTGGGTTTCTATGCTTCTCTGCAGTACATGTTCCTTCTGTCAAACAGTTCAGAGGTTATTGGTCAGTGTGCTGTTTCTATCTGCCTTCACCTCTTACGTAACGCCTGCGCTTTGCACTGAGAGACTGGGAAAAGCAGTTTTATTCTGTTACGAAATAGAACATTCTGTTTGTGTTTGTCGGCATCACAAACTAGACCAGTATCAATCTCAGGATTACTGGAAACCCATTTCAGCATTTAGATTTAACAAAAGAATATTTAAACATAGAATAAGCACAGACTTTGGAGTTTAAATAATCTCAATAATAGTAATAAACTTTTTTTATACAGCACCTTTCAACTTTAATGACAAAAACAGTTGTGGACTGCAATGAAATAACACCAGACAATAATAATGTAATGTAAAAAGTGTAATGTAATAAAAATATAATGTAATGGACAGTAATGTATAAATTATATTCTAGAATAGAATAAAATGGAAATAAAAAACCCAAAAGTGATAAATAAATCAAATAAAAAACAATAATGTTAAACAAATAAGACAAGTTGGAAGGAAAACGGTGTGCTTGCATTAATAAAAGCTAAGTCTCTCTTCAGACTTTTCTCCTGACTTTTAAGTTCCAAAACTGACTGACTCAATAAAATCTCTGAAATGAACTTTTTTGGGACACATGTGCCTCTCCAAGTCTCTTATTAGCTTAAAAACATGAATGCATTGCACATTTTCTACAGAACCAGGCGTTCTTCTGTTACTGATGCAGTAAAGAAAGAATATTAAATGAATTTTTTTTTAAATCTGGCAGCAGAAGCACCTGCCCTCCTCCCTACCATGGACTGTGTTGACATCAAAGTTCAGCTTGTCATGGCTTCTTGTTCCTAGCTCTCTGAAGTTGTAAAGGCCGTTTGGCCACCTGACCATAAACCTTTATTAGTATGTTGAGGTGAACCAGAGTCCCAATTGTGAAGCAGCATGCCCTTCATCTTTGTCAATGATATGAATATTTGAAGACAGAAACAGAAAAGAAGTAAAAAGTGTGACTTTCCCTCCCTCCCCCCATGCGAACCTGCAGTTGGAGGAATCTACACAGTGATTCAGACCAAATCCAAGATCACAGTGGATGAATGGGGCGAGAACTACTTTATGATGGGGCCCTACTTTGAACACAACTTTAAGACCCAGGTGGAGGGCTGCGAGCCACCGAACCCCGCCATTAGGAAGGCCATGGACGCTCTCATCCACAACGGCTGCCAGGTGGGAGAGCGAGTGTGTGTGTGTGTAGAGAGAGAGAGAGAGAGAGAGAGAGCGGGAGATTTTGAGATTATATTAGCTAAATGTCTCATGTCTAATGCATTTTAGGAAGCAGGGAGTACTGCCTTTGTTGTAATATTATTTTAATGATAGTATGATTAAGTCTGCAGCAGGTCATCCATTAATCATAGAGTTGGTGGCTGGAACTCCTTCTGTCCACATGTCCACGTGTCAATGTGTCCTTGAGGAAAACACTGAAACCCAAATTGCTCTTGATGCATGTGTATGACGAGTTAACTATTTCCTTCGTTCATTTATTTTATTATATATAGTTAGAGAACGTTCAGATCAGTCCTTGTCATGTAAGGAGAAGACGAAGGAGATGATCTCGTTATCGCAAGAAAACGAGCTGTCATATCGAGATCACAATTTAAATATTTCATTGTTTTGAGCAAACTAGATTCGTTCTCACGAGACCACGAGATGGTCAATCCCGTTATCACGAGCAAGCAAATGTTGTTTTTCATCTTATTGGCCTGCTTTCTTTATCATATCATTTATGTTTATCAGAGATCAGGAGTTCCTGCGGCAACTGTTTAAGCTGAAAATGTCAGATGAAGGAGACCCCTACCCATTACTGATCATGGCATCAGACTGTACTTCAATCAAGGTCTGACACACAGGCAGAAAGTGCATTGTGTCTTTCTGTTGGAGATAACATTCAGATCAGTCCTTGTCATTTAAGGAGAAGGCTACGAGATAAACTGAACCGTCATCACGAGAGAAAACGAGCGTTGTTATCTCTAGCATGTCCGTACTCATGCTTGACATTATTTAAAATTATTCTTCTCCTTAAATGACAAGAAAGACACAATGCAATGGGCACTTCCTGATCTGACATTTTCAGTCGCTACAGTTGTCAAGACACCATCTATGCTGGTGTGTCACTCCTGATCTCTGATAAACATTATAAGTGTGCTAATAAGAGGAGATATCCTTTCGTTTTCTTGTGATAACGGCTTGATTATCTCGAGAGCATTAAGCTTGTTTTGTTGAGATAACAACATCATTAACTTGAGATCTCGACATAACGGGAAGTCATTTTCAAGCTTGGCTTCTATAGAAACAAGCTTTTAATTTCTCCTGACAACAGGTTGATTATCTCGTTATCTTGAGATAAAAAAATAATTAACTTGTGATGATTCAAATATATAATTGCAAGCACGGCTGTTCTCGGCTTCTGTAGTTCAAAATCTTTCTTATTAGTAGTGCCACTTGTATTACTACAGCTAATACTACCAGCACTAATGTTACTGCTAATTACTACAACTGCTACTACTAGATAATAGGTAATCAATGTCTTCTCTCAGTAAGTGTGGAAGAGGAGCATGGGTCAAGTTGGTGTTTTACAATTATTATTACTAGTGCAATTAGTTATTATTAATACTTGTAATATCATTAGTACTTGTAATTCTACTCAAAGGGTAATTTTTGAACCTGGGTCCTATTTTTACAAATTTTGGTATATAGGTACAAAACATTTTGAAATTAGACTGCCTCAGCCTGTAGCTGCGAAACTGGCGGCAAAGGCTGCAACGCAATACTCAACCAAAGTGCGTCCATTAAAAGTGCTTGCTTTTGCCACAGACGGGCTCAGACTATTATTCAAAGTGTGTTAAACAGTAAGATGAACAACTCACCTCTCGCAAGATTTCAGAGACTTTTGAGACACTTGCTCTTAAACAAATAATGATATGTTCGATAATGTTCTCAGAAGCTTGGCAGAATGCTTTCAGTGTACCCACGCACACTGGAATTTGATATTGAAAACCGACTTCCAAAATTGTACTTCTCTCAGTGGGCAGTCTTTGCTGATGTTGATGCTGCAGGTTCATTTTGGCCGCTGGCTGATCGAGGGCAGCCCCTATGTGATCCTCTTTGACATCGGCTCTGCAGCCTGGAACCTGGACCGCTGGAAGGGGGACCTGTGGCAGACCTGCAGCATCGGCTTGCCCTACCATGACCGAGAGGCCAACGACTCACTTATCCTGGGCTCGCTTATCGCCTGGTTCTTCAAAGAGGTGAGCTGGTGTTCAGCACACTGCTCATTACAGATGTTTCATCATGGGAACTCCCCCAGTGTTCGGGGTCAGAGTACAATAACTTCAGTTTTGTCTGCGTTGTCTGAGTCTGCATAGCAATGAAAATTTGTGGAGTGCTTCCTAATAACATTGCCTAGAGGAAGCATATATAAGGTGAAAAGAATTGGTCCAAGCACAGAACCTTGTGGAACTCTGTGACTAACTTTTTGACTCATCTTTTGTTTTCCAGTTAACAGACCAGCTGGGAGACAAGCCCAATGTCATTGGCCATTTCCATGAGTGGCAGGCGGGTGCAGGGCTTATTCTCGTTCGCTCCCGCAAGATTCCCATGGCAACGGTCTTTACTACACATGCCACCCTGCTGGGACGATACCTCTGTGCTGGGAATGTTGACTTTTACAACAACCTGGACAAGGTTAGTGAATCCTTGATAAAATAATCATTTTCACAGCCATTAGAAGTGGTGCTTTGCTTAGAACAAACCCTGGTGCGTTTGGGCAGGTGTGAGCGCTCTGGTGCGGACCAAAACTACAGAGACCCTTTAAAGGAGGTGGTCTCAGTCCGGTTCCAAATTAACTCTGGTGATTCGTTTATGGTGGTGAACGTGATCCGAATCAATTACGAGGTATACTCCGCAAGTTTGAGCTAAATGTCTCCTGTAGCCAGGTGTGCTTTGCATTCTGGGATGCTGCAGAGCATGCAAACATTTTTTAGTAGCGTTGTTTCACATTGTGAACTTTTTAAATGGACAGCTTGGAGCCTGGCTTTGCACTCAGTTGCACTTGCTCCACAAGATCTGTTTCTCTGTATGCCATACAGTCTGTGTATGGCTTGTTAAACAAAATGATTGATTTTGTGTCTGTTTGCACATTTTGAAAGGATTTTTATAAAGTCTGAGAGTTGTTGGAGCCATATTGAGCTGCCAGTAGTTGGTTGTTGGTCATGATGGTGGCTTGTTCAAAATAGGTGTCTTCAAAATTCCAGAAACTTATACAAAGACACCGCTTTTATTGCTTTTGATGCCAATTATCCAGCAGCAATTTTAGCATTTAGATCTATTCCACAGGTTTTGGAAAGGTTTCATAAGTCTAAGAGGTTACAAAAT
Source organism: Gadopsis marmoratus (assembly GCA_036023855.1). Taxonomy (NCBI): domain Eukaryota; kingdom Metazoa; phylum Chordata; class Actinopteri; order Centrarchiformes; family Percichthyidae; genus Gadopsis; species Gadopsis marmoratus. The sequence goes on along the minus strand of JAVQJF010108337.1, from coordinate 15,609 downwards.
ACTCTCTCATGTAACTCTGCAATCTAGAAAACAACATATGAAATTCCCATATGATTCACCTCCTATCTATAATCAAAACCTCAGACTGCCCATGTGATTTACCACAAGTGATTGTCACATATGGACTACATACAGTACATTATCTCTGCTTTTTCAATATGAACAACATTTCTGTACACACACACACACACACACACACACACACACACACACATATTTGTGTTCCATCAGATTCATTTTCACATTCAAAGGTTCAGGCCAAAAATTGCAGGATTTCACAGCCACTTAGAGCATCATTAGCGATGTTGAGTTGCGTGTTAAGGGGTCAGTGTGATGTTTGTAATTGGCGCTCTGCTGCTCACGTCCTAAAGGTTGGAGTAGAGCTAAAGGTCACTCACTGGCTGACTGGATCAATGATAGACAAGGTGTTTGTAACCCTCAGCCAGTCCAGAGGAAATCCATCTATTCTATCAATGGATTCACCTCAATATGCATTTTCAGTTTTGTTGATTGTGACACACGATGCAGCCAGGATAGAGGAAACAAAGCAGAACATGGAGCCAAATAACTATTCAGTCCTGACATGTTTGAGTATCCCCTATGCTCCTTATCATCATATCTGGCTCCTTTCATGCACACTGCTGTGTCATTTTAAGCAGGTTTTAAGCAAGTGGTATGTTCATATTAGAAAAGTGAAGAATATGTGGTATTTGGGTGAATTAGAGTTACTGTTAGAGTTCTTTGTGAACCATTTCAACTGTTGAAAGGCACTATATAAGTAAAGTCCATTTACCATTTATTATTTAAGTGTTTCTCTATAGAGCTAGAGGACCAAATATAAATATCTGACAAATTACAAACAACACTATGATAAATAATAATAATATTATTTGAACTTAACCATTTGGTGCATGACTGTCATTTTGGCATTAAAGAATATATGGCCATCAAGCCACAAGGTGGGTCGCACAATACATTTTAACATGTTAGAACAGTGGCAGATCTATGTAACATGCTTTTGTCTAACTGTATTTGTAAAGAGACAAGGACCAGTTAAGCTCCTCTGTATCTAAGTGCACTGCCCTCATAATTTTGAGAGGGGGAAGCCGGCACTCACAATACCATGATAAGCCCACAGTGTGGCCCCGTCACACCGTATCCCTAGTGCTGCTGCACTGCCTACACATCAGGCACTAGTAGGGTATGGGTTTGGGACACAGCTTATGTGAGCTACAGTTTCCCAGAGCCTCTTTTACTGCATCACTACACAAAGACATTTAATAACATTTAGGTTTCTGTCTTTGCATATGATCTACCCACAAACTATATCTCTGAATGTTGTAAAATATCAGTAATGAGACTTTAGAATGAGGCTGTGCAATGATGACACTCGATTGGATCTGGCAAACAATGATATGTACTTCCAGTACCGAATACGTACAGAACCACTTTTTTTTCATATTTTGAACAACCTTAACACAACACAAAAACAGAAGGAGTCGCAACTTCACAAACATGATTAAAAAATAAAAAAACACAATTGCATTCAAATTGCTAGGACATGATGTAGTCAGTTCCAATGCTGTTAATTAGGTAGAATGAAGTCCAGTCCACCGTGTTCTTCACTGGTTGTCATATCTTAATAAATCCCTCGCCATTGTCATTGAAGGTCAGCCTTTCCAGGGGGAGTATTATCAGTACCTCCTTTTACCAATCATTCAGTGCAAAGGTGGCCATAGTGTGTTTAATGCCATGATGGCACAGATTTTATTTTCTTACTTTCAATGCTTGAATATGTTTTTGTGAACTAATTCTGCACTTACCCTACAAAGTAAAACATTTGTGTCATTGAAATATTGACCTGTCCCCTGTCTGTGTGTGTGTGTGTGTGTGTGTTGTAGTTCAACATTGACAAGGAGGCGGGTGAGAGGCAGATCTACCATCGTTACTGCCTGGAGAGAGCAGCGGTCCACTGTGCTCACACCTTCACTACAGTCTCCCAGATCACCGCTGTGGAAGCCAACCACATACTGCACAGGAAGCCAGGTGGGGAAGGTTTTCACGGTTGCACCGTGATACTCTACAGAATGTATGTGTTTTGATTTAAGGATGTGATTTTGGTAAGTTTGGCCTATTCACCTGACTAACATAGGTCAAGATATCTGCAAAACAACTAGCCAGACGAACTTGAATGTTTGTGTCAAGGACAGGTCAGCAAGGGGGATTTGCTGACCCCCCCCTGCTGACCTGTCCTCCAGCACCACTATAAGGACAAACTTGCCAATGATCTAAGTGTCCGTTAAAGCTCTGTTATTGCTGTGTTGATGGTGCAGATGTGGTGACCCCGAACGGTCTGAATGTGAAGAAGTTCTCGGCTATGCATGAGTTTCAGAACCTGCACTCCACCAGCAAGGCCCGCATCCAGGAGTTTGTCAGAGGACACTTCTATGGGTGAGTGGAGTTTATTAATGTAGTTTTGATCCATCTCATGTAGAGGTAAACCAGTGTTTTTGTTTTGTTTTGTTATCCTTCTGGCAGTCACCTGGACTTCAACCTGGAGAAAACCCTCTTCTTCTTCATTGCTGGACGATACGAGTTTTCCAACAAGGGAGCTGATATATTCCTTGAATCACTGTCCAGACTCAACTACTTACTGCGGGTGAGCGCCTTCAGTCCACTGCACTCAGTAGCACATACGTGTTGTATGCATCAAATGCATAAAAACGTACACCTTCAAAAGAAATATAACCTTGTACAGAGAAAGGACAAGTAGATGTTCTTCAACATGCATTCCTTTCCAAATCCCTCATTCTTCCGTTTCTCATTTGTTTTTCTATTTCCTGCCTCATTCCAACCGCAGGTCCACAGAAACGATGTGACAGTGGTAGTTTTCTTCATCATGCCAGCTAAAACCAACAACTTCAATGTGGAGTCTCTGAAGGGGCAGGCGGTACGCAAGCAGCTCTGGTATGCCCTGATGTGGTCTACATAACAGTCCAATACCAACAGAAACACATGATACTGTACACATGATACTGGGGGCAGCTGTGGCTCAGAGGGTAGTGCGGTCGTCCTTTAACCCCAGGGTTGGTGGCTCGATCTTCCCTGTCCACATGTCGAATTGTCCCTGGGCACAGTCACTGAACCCCAAGTTGTCCCCATCGGTCTGTGAATGTGTGTGTGAATGGGGGAATTAGACTACTGTTCAAGCTTAGATTACTGTTACAGCGCTTTGGGAACTGTTTCAGTTGAAAAGCGCTATATAAGTAAGAGTCCATTTACATGCGGTATATGCACATTTCACATCATATATACTGTATTGTATAATCAATCAGAACTGACAGCAAGGCTCCCTTTTACTCACACTCATGCAGTTACACAAATTCAAACCAGGAAGTTGCTCCCACTCGCTCACTCTACCCCCCCCCCCTCTCAACCCAACCAGTTGAGGCAGATGAGCGCCGACCCAGAGCCTGATTCTGCTCAAGCTTTCTCCCTGTTAAAAGGGAGTTTTTTCTTGCCACTGTCTCATGGTGGGAATTGTTGGGTGTCTGTACATAAAGAGTCGGTCTAGACCTGCTCTATGTGAACAAGTCCAATCAGATAACTTTATGGCGCTAAATAAATAAAACTGAAACAGATCAGGAAACTGTCATATTCAATTCAATTCAATTCACTTTTATTTATATAGCACTATATCATAACAGAGTTATCTCACATCACTTGTTAATATAGAGCAAGTCTAAACCAACTCTATATGTATAGACCCAACAAATAAACCACTTTGGTTTGGGGATCCTACATGCGACCTTCCAGTCCCAAGCCAGTTTCTTGGACCTTCAGACTTAATAATACATAGGTCCTCGACTTAGAGTGTGGTCTCTTAACCTCTACGTCGCTGATGTCACCTTGATAGAAAGTTCATAGTAGCTTCTTCAGTTTTCTATTGTAATATCATTGTTGTGAATTGTTCAGCACATGAATTAGGGTTTGGTTTAGCAATGCGGGTGGAGTCCATTTATAAGGAAAGGTTTCCATTTGACTCTCACAGGGATACAGCTCACACCGTGAAGGAGAAGTTTGGCAAAAAGCTGTATGATGCTCTGTTAAAGTAAGTACATGTACACTGTAAGTGAACCCACAGCTTTATTGATTTTACACTTGATTTACAGAAATAGTATCGTGCATCAACACTGGTTCTCTGTGATGAATGGATATTACGCATGTTCTATGTTGGAGTGTTTTTATTGTTTACTCTGTCCTCAGAGGGCAGATCCCTGACATGAACTCCATTCTGGACCGAGACGACTTCACCATTATGAAGAGAGCCATTTATGCTACTCAGGTACTGCAACCTTTCTCTGGCATCATTGTGAGTTGTTTGTTGTTTTCTTCCATCTGATGTCTTTTTTTTAACAGTGCATTTTGACTTTAAGTGAACAAGACAGAACATAACATTAAGCATATTAACATTTGCAATCTCGGCTGAGTTTAGCTGTGAACCAGGGTTTGTTGTCCTGCAGTCTGTACAGATGTAGGACGTCAAAGCCTCCGTAAACAGTTCCAGTACATGCAAGTACACATTCTTGGTGCTGCAGGTTACATTGTAGCATGAATGGGGTAAGTCTATATCGTTTACCTTGCAACCGCCGAGACAGAGGATACAATGATTATTGATGTGACCAAACCAAGCAAGCTTGTGCAGTGTCTACATTTAGAGAATATGCGTGACAAATATGGAGATAGATAGATAGATAGATAGATAGATAGATAGATAGATAGATAGATAGATAGATAGATGTACTTTATTCATCCTGTGAGGGAAATTATTTTGTTACAGCAGCACAATCAGCAATTCAATGACAATAACCATAAATTAAAGTCCATGAAAAATAGTAATAAGCGGAAGTAAAAGTAAAAGAAACAAGAAAAGAGCAATAAGAGCAGGGAACATGCAAAAAATGTGTTCACCTGTCACACAGAGGTGAGCTGTTGTAAAGTGTTATGGTGGAAGGTAGGAATGATTTACGAAAGCTTTCTTTACGGCAGCGAAGCTGAATTATTCTGTTGGAAAACGAGCTCTGCTGTCGTTTGTAGTGTGACATGGAGGGGGGAGGATGGATGGTCCATGATGGAGAGCAGTGTGTTCAGTGACCTCCTGTTCCTCACTGACTCAAATGACTCCAGGTTTTGTCCAAGAACCGTTCCGGCCTTGTGAGTGAGTTTATTGATCCTGCTGGCGTCTGCGGTACTGATGCTGCTCACCCAGCAGACCACAGCACAGTAGATGACACTAGCAACCACAGACTGGTAGAAGATCTCAAGCATCTTGTTGCTTCTATAGCTGCTTCCTGCCCATCTCTAATACACCCCACCACTGCAGAGTCATACCAAGTTATGAAGATGATTTTGGTTTTATTTTACAAAATTCTGACATATCTGTTTCCAATTCCACTACAAATTCCTTGAGAAAAATATTAACTGATTGATTTTTAACAGTTACTTCATGTTCTGTGTAACTTCGGATGCTTTTGCACAATATAGAACAGTAAACAATTCTACATCAGGTTTCCTCTGGCTTTAAGCTTTGGAGCTACTCCATCACTTACTGTAGCAGTGTAAAAATAGACAGAACACAGAGAGAAAAACAGAAATGCTGTAAAAGATTAATCTCCACCAGTACAATCTCTTATCCTCAGTTCTATTTTTATGAATTGATAAGGCATTTCACCAGGAGTGTGAATCAATGTGAGCGATGGCCCCTGCTGGAGATTAATTATAAAAGGACATGAGGGGGATTCCCCTGAGTGAAAAGCATGAATGAAAGTCAGAGCCGTAACCAAGCTGAGCGTGGGTTAATGACCTTCCCCCACTCCAGACCATGGGTCAATAGACCGACTGTGCCGAGGTGACGTATGCTACAGCCCAGTGTTACAAGCAATCTTACAAGCGGTATAAAAAGGTCTTTCTCAATTACATGAATTTATGCCAGCACCAATATCTCAGTGCTGGGAAATGGAGTGTTAGTGGAATCGACCACAAGTGTGTGGAGAGTGATGGGGATTCATCCAGATGAATGGAGGAAGTGCAGTTATGATTATTTCTGTCTTTGTCATTTTTCATGCGAGCCCTCCCCATTACCCTTCCACCCCCTGCTTTTTGGTTAGACCCTTTTTTCTGCTGTTAAGGATTGGTTCACCCTAATTACATTTTCAATGTATTACTGTAAAAAAATCCAATTGTACAATTTCCTTACTTAAACAACGTCCTGGATATTCTGGATAATCCAAAGACCTCAAGGACTGATGTTAACAGTGGGAACTACTACTTTCTACTAAGAATAATGATATTTCCATTATAATGTACCACAGCCATGTCTAATTAGGTTGGGGTGTCCCTGTTTCCATACATACAATATTCTTCAGTGTGCATACCAGAATCTCATTTCCTAATATTCAACCCTATAACATACTTTTAAGGTGTGTACATGCATCTACTTATACAGTTTTTTTCCAAAGTTCATTTTACTCAAACACATACCTATAAATAGTAAAACCAGAGAACTAATAGTTTTGAAGTGGTCTGTATGTGAATAGTGGTTTGCTACACAGAGCCATCTGAGAAGTTGGAAAAGGGCACGCACTTTTAGGTGATTTGATGAACCGTCTGTCTTTTACCTTTTATAACTTCAACCAATGACATCATGAACCATATGATGTAGTAGAAGAGCCCAAGCCAGTTGGGAGAAGAATGAAATTCTTGGAGAAAATCCTTCACTGCTGTTCTTTGTTCTTTCAATGAAGAAATACTCTACAGTTCTGATATCACTGATGCTATAGCAGCATCTAGCCACCAGTGTTGTTTTGGAGCGAACAGTTGCAGTCGTGGCACCTAAGCCACGCCCGCAGCTGCCAGTAGTTCTTCATAGGATGCTGATTGGTCCGAACCACAGACTGTATATAAAGATGGATGATGTGTCTCCACTTCCTCCCACTGTACAAAACGAAGCCAAAATATCCCAGATACAGTAGTGATGTCATTTAGAGCCTGAGTCTGTGCAGTAGTGATAACAAGTACCCGCCCCCCTCGAACCATTTGTGAGCACATGCACAGCTGTCAATCATGATGTCTCACTCCCCTTTTTAGAACATCAAATAACTAATTAAAAGTAAACTGATCAGGAAAAATTAACACATGAACAATCATCAGCGTGATAAGAACTCATTTACTACTAAAATGACAGAAAACCATCTGTATATCTTCATCAACACAACCCATTGTGTCCCACAAAAGTGGAAATTGTTACAAAGTTGGTCATATAGCAATATTGTAATTGTTTATGATGTTTAGGCATGGTCCCTTTGTGTCTTTTCTTCAGTGGGTCAAGTTTCCGTTCATGTGTGTTTATTTTCCTTCTTAACAGAAGGAATCATTTCAATGTCTTTCTATGGGACCTGCAAAATGAACCGTTTTGTTGAACGGTTTTGTTTTGTGTTGTGATGCAGTGTGCGAGACAGTAATCAGATATCATTAGCCCAAGGTTTAGATAATGTGTGTACTGGTCAATACGTCTCAGAATCACACTCAAAAGGTTACCACCACGGACTCAAACACTCGTGTAATTTCTCCTCACTCCACTACGCTAGACATGTGTGTGACAGTATGTGAATGCGGCCATGTAAACATTTACATTCATGGGAATTCGGCTGACACTCCACAGAGATGCACATACATACATACATTCGGGAGAAACCAGACTAAACACACACATTCACTCTCTGTGAAAGCAACATCAAAGTAAAGATCAATTAAAATGTGGCCATATCCGGTATCCCATTTGAACAGACATTATGATGAAATCTAATCTCTCATATATCTCAACAGTGTTGTTTGGAAAGCAGGCTTGGAAATGTGTTGATTAAAAATTCTAATCACACTTACACACAAACCAGAGACCTAACTGACCTGTCTCCGCTTTCAAACATAAATGATATGCAGAGACACAGCCTCCCTCCAGTGACCACTCACAACATGCTGGACGACTCAACAGACCCCATCCTGTCCAACGTCAGACGCATCGGCCTCTTCAACTCCAGGAACGACCGCGTCAAGGTAGACAACATATCCTGTATGCTTCCTTTATGTGTTTGGCATCATTGTGTTCTCTTCTGCAGTCAGTTTGAGGTAATCCCTTAGTCATGAGTTGCCTGGTGATGATGAAGCACAATATTTGACAATATTTTGATCAGAACTAGAAGGATGTCATATGAAGAGCACTTTATAGAAAGAACTAAACAAGGCTTAGGCTGCATTAGTGCAGGGTTGCATGGCGGTGAGGGAGTGTCACTACATGGCCATGCTGATTGGAGCGCAAGTAGCCAGAAACCAGAAAACCCGACCTGAAGAGTGATACAACATCCAGCAACTGCACGGCAATTCACATCTTTGTACTACCTCATTGCAGGGTTGTACTGCTTTGGTAAAGGTCATCACGGCAGCAATTGGTCTCTCTTCCATCTCGGTAAACAGTGCAATGCGACAATGCAACATGTTAAACAGGGTTAATCTTTGTCTTCCAGTCTGATCGCTGGCTTAATTAGACTACTGTTCTAAACTTAGATTACTGGTACAGCGCTTTGGGAACCGTTTCGGTTGAAAAGCGCTATATAAGAAAGAGTCCATTTACCATTTACCATTTACGTGACTGACCTAAACGCACTACCCACACTCAAATGAATTGGAAGACTGGCATTGCCACTACGCCTGATGTGCTCTGAATTCAGCCTAGAGGTTTGCAGCCATGCTAGCATCTCTACGAGGCTGTACTTTCAGACCAACTTAGGTGTTGCAGGTGTTAATGCAGGGTTGTGTGGCGGTCTGGCAGTGTCACTACATGGCCATGCTGATTGTAACAATCCCAACTTGAAAAGAGATATAATGCCAAAGTGACTGCACAGTGATTAACGTATATGTACTCCCTCGTGGAAGTGGTTTTCAATGCAATGCCCGATTGGGTCTTAATGCAGCCTTAGTCACAGCAATGCTTTGAGCAATTAATAAATGGCAAACAATTCCCAGTGGTGAATAATGAATATTCTTACATCCAAAACCTTGTGTTTCTATTCTATGTCTGTCTGGAAATGCCTCCCTGTCTGTCCTCCTGCTTTCAGATTATCTTCCACCCTGAATTCCTGTCCTCCACCAGTCCTCTGCTGCCGATGGACTATGAGGACTTTGTTCGTGGCTGTAACCTTGGAGTGTTCCCCTCCTACTATGAACCATGGGGATACACACCTGGTAACAGCAAGCGCACGCGCATCTACGCACACAATGCTTCATGTCCCTGAAATACAGAAGAACTGCAGTTATTACACAAATCTCAACAACAGCAAATGAATTAGTTCTTCAACATTCCGTATATCCAGTGCACCCTTTGAAATTAGGCATCCTGTGCAAGCTGCCACTGGCTTATACTGTATATTCTGTATATGCCTTGCACCCATTTCAATATAGCAGCCTATGTAAACTAAAATATTCTGTTCACCCAATGTACATTTTACAGGCCACCTATTCAATTAAATTAAATTCAGTTTTATTTATATTGCGCCATATCATAACAAAGTTATGTCATAGCACTTGTTCATATAGCGCAGGTCTAGACCCACTCTATATATATGTATACACCTAACAATTCCCACAATGAGCAGCGCTAGGTGACAGTGGCAAGGAGAAACTCCCTTTTAACAGGAAGAAACCTCAAGCAGAACCAGAACCAGACTCTTGGTGGGCAGTCATCTGCCTCAACCGATTGGGTTACGAGAGAGAGAGAGGGAGGGAGAGAGAGGGTGGGGGTAGAGTGAGAGTGTGGGAGCAGGAGGAAAGAGAACGCACAGTACAGTTCCACATACGAATGTAATGCAATGGTAGAGCTGAAGGCTCTGGCTCCCATTCTGCTTTTAGAGACTCTAGGAACCACAAGGAGCCCTGCATTCTGGGAGCGCAAAGCTCTAGTGGGGTATGAGCTCTTTCAGATATGATGATGCCTGACCATTAAGGGTTTTATAGGTGAGGAGAAGGATTTTAAATTCTATTCTGGATTTTACAGGTAGCCAGTGTAGAGTAGCTAATATTGGAGAAATAGCTTAGGAAAATCACAAAATGTATGATGTATATGTGACCAATACCAATACACATGACAACAAACACACGGTACCTTTCCTTCCCCAGGTGAATGTACTGTAATGGGCATTCCCAGTGTGACCACCAACCTGTCAGGTTTCGGCTGCTTCATGGAGGAGCATATCTCAGACCCTGCTGCCTATGGTGTGGACACACACACACACACACACACACACACACACACACACACACACATACACACACACACACATAAAGACATCTTGTCTGTTGCTATTGCTGCCATATCAAAGCTCTTTCATTTTTAGATCTGTGTACCCCCCTTCTTTCAGGTATTTACATTGTGGACCGGCGGTTCCGTTCAGCTGAGGAATCCTGCAACCAGCTGACCCAGTTCATGTTCAGCTTCTGCCAGCAGTCTCGGCGCCAACGCATCATTCAGCGGAACCGAACTGAGAGGCTATCTGACCTGCTGGACTGGAGATACCTGGGACGGGTGTGTTTCTGCTGCACCAGATAACTGGAGAGAATACAACATGACTACAGAATTTATGTCTGCACATCCAATTCACATGATAGGAATCACAATAATAATCAATAAAACTACATGGCATGGGTACAGTTGATTTAAAACCGTAACTGAAATGCACTATAGGTTTGAAACTGAGTGCTAGTCAAGACAAGTCACTGTAAGCTGAGACAAGTTCAAGGTTCAAGAGAAAGCACAGATGTGTTTCCCTACTGGACGTACGTTTTGTGACAGAACCAGGAAGCCCTACATGTTGCAATTTGTATTATGATCCTGAAAATGCTGTCTACAGACCTCTAACCTCAAAAGAAAGTTAAATGTTGTTCAGTTGTTGATGTACATCTCTGCTGACTTGTGATTTGCAGTTCTACATACATGCCCGCCATCTTGCACTTAGCAGAGCTTTTCCAGACAAGTTCAAGATGGACCCCATGGCCCCTCTGCAGGTGAGGAATGCTGTGCAAGAAAATTAGGGAGTTTGTGAATGAATGATTGAAGTAGAGAATGAATACCTCTACCAAGGATCCAGAGCCATCTCAAATTGGGATTTTAATAATTTTGGGATTTTTAGATCTTTCATCTGTATCTGCAAAAAAATCAATTTCATTCAATTAAATTGCTTTACATGCTGTACTGCATAGGGACTTGGTGGAAATATATCAATGTTAAGAAATTATTAAAAAAATTCTTGGATGAGGGGGCGTGTCCCTTATTCCCTCCCAATGTCTAGTTCCCCTTTACTGCAGTCAGTACGGCTGCTTAAAGTGACAATACACAACTTTACCCCCCTAACATTTTCAAGTGGTAATTATTGTTGGCAGCGCTGTCGCAAAGACAACTGGATCACTTTCAGTTTTCCTCAGTGCCTAGCAACTACCAACATACTGTGCCACTGGCAGCCTGGCTACTGCATTCGTTTGCCCAGGAGCTTGTACCTGGTGGCAGACAGAATTGCACATCGAAAGAAAGGCTGAAAAGGAACCCATCTAAATGCAGATGGTGTCATTCTATAGCCATTACATTGTGCAATCAGCATTTACTTTACAATGACAAGTTAAAGCAATGCAGTTGTTTATTGCCACATTAAGAGTCCTCGGTGCCCCTTCGATTGGTCAGCAGAGTAGGAAGGTGATACAGGCAGTTGGGTTTTTAGTATCAGATCCTCTGTATGAACTGACTGTTAAATTTTCTTGTTAGAAAGTCAACCATGTGACCACAACTAGATACATTACGACCACTAGAAACGACGCATCCATGGCTGCACAGTAGGATATTTGGAGCAGCTATTTATTGATATTATTTTGTATTGGAATATTTAAAGCTGTTTATTACAATGAAAAAATTAATGATGTACTGTTGGATTTTACCCGCATTTGTCAGGCTTTAATTGACAGCCTGACATTTGGATGAATGACAAGACATCATGGCGGAATGGGCTGTAGTCTGTAGTTTATTCCTGCAGTCTTACATAAAATAAGACCCCTCCTTCCTTCGTTGATTCAAGGACTATGTGGAAAAAAGGGAAGGAAAGAGAGATGGGTAAACCAAGGAACAAGAGAATGAAAGACAGGTAAAAAATGAGAAAAGGAAGAGAGAAGGGGCAGAAAGGAATAAAGAAGGAAAAGGGGAAGGAGGGTGGGAAAGCAAGGGAGAAATTAAGGAATCAAGAATGGAAAGTAATGAACTGAGGAAAAAAGAAAGGAAGGACAAAACGATAAAAGCACAAAGGCAAGAAAGAGATGCAATAAATATGAAATTAAGGAACAAAGAAAGGAGGAAAGAAGGCTAGAAAAAGGGAGAGATGGGAAGAATAAAAGGAACAAACAAACAGAATAAAAAAGAAAATGAGAAGAAAAGAAAAGAAATGCAGAGGGGAGAGATCTGAGATCTCTGATGTTGTAGGTCCTTACCAGCACATGAACGCAGCAACTGAAGACTCCAGTATGGAGCATGGATCGTGAAGGATAATCTATTTGTAGCAAGATTGACGTCTTTGCCAGGTGGTCTTCATAGAAATGAACTGAAAATGGCTTTGAAGACAGAAAATTGCTTTCAGCGTAATGTGCAGAAACTGCGACTCATTTGTTTCCACAGACAGAGGGTTTCCGTTACCCTCGGCCCTACTCGGTGCCCCCCTCCCCCTCTGCCTCCCTCCACTCCACCCCCCACCACAGTGATGTGGAGGACGATGATGATGATGAGCCCTATGATGAAGACGAGGAGGCCGAGAGGGACCGGCTGAACATCAAGGCTCCCTTCGTGCTCGATGCCATGCCGGAGGGCAAGAAAAAGCAACCGGGAGAGTCAGGAAACTGAAAATTACCACGAGCAGGTGCAGATTGTACACAGGTTTATCCAGTCACCCAGTGCTTCTGCTAGGTGTCACTATCTGATGACCAGAAATACACTAGTGAGTCATTATTACTTATTGTACTTCCTTTTCTGCTGCTGCTAGGTCACACTAAAGGTCGTAACTCCACCTAAAACCAGGATTTCTTGAAAGTTCGAAATATAAGACATGGCCAAAAAGTCCTGAAAGTGTTATAAAATGGATGGTCTTGATAGTGCTGGTTTAGAATATACTAGCCCTGATCCAGGCCCATCACTAAACACAGAACTCCTGTTCTGAAGCTCAGTTTAATTGTTTAATCCCCAAGGCATTCTTGGCCCACTGTTGTTTCAATATACATGTTTCCTCTCAGTCAGGTTATGCAGAACAAGGGATGTTGTTTTCCATTGCTATGCAGATGACAGTTACATGCTCTAATTCAATCCAATAATTCCAGCAGCCGAAGTAAGTTTCTTGTCTGCCTTAATATCAGTGAAATAAATGTGTTTAACAAGTTCTAATCCTGTGTGCCTGTATTGATTGTTCCATTATCTCTTTGTTTCTGTCAAATACATGTCAAAACATATTTAGGAGTATTTCTGTATACCATTTTCATATTATACAATATTGTTGATGACTCATTAATACAAGAGCATTACTGAGGTCCAACACTGATGTTGAATGGTAAGGTCTTACGGGTGCTTTTGGCCACATGGTGTATCTATATACCCAAAAGTATTTATACACGTAACATGTCTTCCCTTTACAGTCTATGCTGTTCTTTCTCAAACCAAACTATCTTTATTAGACAGAAATATCTGATGCTGAAAGACCAAAAAATCAGCAACTCTCTCATTGGTTATGTCCTTCATTTAACAGTCGTATCATAAATCCTTGATTTATTTGCATATTTAATATGCCATCATAATTACTGCAGGTTTATCTGACACTTTGTGATCATAACAGTACGAATATACCCTCAAGATTTTGTCAAGGAAGTTTAAAAAAACTCAGACAATCCCAGACCCATTGTGCTATGAATTCAAACTCTTTATTAAAACATTGACATTTCAAACATAGCCAGAGAATTCATATTTACAAAACAGCTGTTCCTCTCCCTCACATAGAACCGAACACCTTGCATTCAAAACCAAAGATGGTGTTGTCTGGCAGCTTTACAAATGTGTGAAAGATTATCAGAAATATTCTCTCTTCCACACCGGCAGTTCCTGGAAATACCCCTCATCTGGGTTTTCATCTGCTGAGAGAGAAAGATGAGAGAAAGGAAAAATTAACGTTAAATTATGGAATTAAAATATAAATCTTGAGTCAAAGACAGAACAAAGGACAGATAGTCTTTTATCTACATTCCTTGAAAGCCCTTAAACGTTTGTGGATTAGAGGGAAAGAAATGTAGCCTTAAAAGTAAACTTCTTCATAGATGGCTTTGACAGCCTTGATCTCTCGCTGGAGCCCTTTGTCCTGTCGAAATAAACATTTCAAATTCAAAGGAAAACCCCACATAGTATAGGAATTTGTGCTGATATTGTGTAGCACATGTTGACCATGCCAGTTCCCTTGAATCCTGGAAGGTATTGGAAAAATCCTTAAATTGATATCTAAGCGAGCGTGGGAATCCTGTGGTTCTTCCACCTATTAAAAGTATGTGCGTTGTCAAGCAGCTGTTCAGAGAGCGGACGGTAAAAGCTTTTTTGTGTATAAAACCATTAAAACTCTACAAAAATTAACTGGAGACAGTGGTGTTGCATTCATGCTGCAATGAACATGCAGTGAGGTTATTCACTAGTAGTGGTAATGGTTATCCAGTATGACCAAGGGAGTTATTTCCATGATTTTTAAAATATTTTAGATGCTATTTCTGTCCCCCAACTCCCCAACATTTACAGTTCCAGTTTAATCAACTCAGTAAAATTTCTGTCAACAGTGTCCTCTGTCTGTCATAATCCAGAAAAAAAACCAGAGAGTTGATAAAATTGTAATATACTGACCTGGGTCGCTCTCAATTTTTACATTGAGCTCGGACCAATATGCTGAGTATCAGACACTGTTTGTCTTGGGTTTTGCCTCAAAGGCTACATACAAGCAGCGTAGAGTCCTAATCCTCTGATTGGGCTGAACTACAGAACTACTACTGCATGTTTGTGTGTGTGAGTTAACACAGCAATTTACCATATATATATATTGATATAAATTCAATTGACCTTATTTTCTTCCCCCAGTTTCTGAAACCAAACCCTCAGGCTTGACCTGCATGTCTGGTCCAGCTGTGTCAGAGGCGGCTCTCACCTCCCTCTCTTGCCTGCTGCAGGAAGTTGAGCAGGACGGTGGCAGCCTGGTCCACGCTCAGTTTCTCTGTGTTCTGACTGCGGGTCTCTGACAGGGATACAAACACCAAAGCACACATTATCGGTCCACTTCATAGGCCATATTTCATTCCAGCTCCAAGACTTTTGGGTAATGAAAATGTTCACACTTTCATATATAGAACAACGTGTGTTTTAAACTACACAAACATTGTTTCTTAGTAATGTTTGTTGTACCTAAGTGTAATGTGTCATAAACATCTCCTTCTTTTCGGTCCTCTGAGATGAAC